>PVLC010030386.1:0-19542 GCA_004027655.1 Graphiurus murinus | reverse complement strand
GGGACAAAGGCAGAAGTTTATTTTAAGGGAAAGGCACAGGGGAAAGGATGTGGGTCACCTCAGAAGTCTCTGGGCGCGCAGCTGCAGAGAGAGAGTGTGTGGTCTCTCCCCATCCTTTTTATATGTAACACCTAGAGAAGGGCTGGCTCAGGGGTCCAGGGTAGGGAATAGGGAACCTGGGACAGCATGGGATGCTGGTCCCCCATCTTTGGAATTTTAAAGAAAGTGACAATTTTTTTTTTTTTTTTTTTTTTTAAGGTAGGTCCTTCTTACAATAGGTGCGACTTTTTTTTTTTTTTTTTTTTTGCGGTACTGGGGATTGAACCCGGAAGCATTCTACCTCCGTGCTACATCCCCAGCCCTATTTTTTATTCTTTATTTTGAAACGGGATCTCACTAAGTTGCGGAGGGCCTCGCTAAGCAGCTGAGGCTGGCCGTGAACCTGGATCCTCCGGTCTCAGCCTCCCAAATGTGAGCCAGCATGCTTGGCTTGCTCTCTGGATTTAATCACCTTCAGAATCTCAGGTGGGGAGAGGGGTCATTGAAATTAAGGGTGTGGACTCATTAAGGCTTCTTCCTAAGACAGAACACATCCTATAGGGTGGAGTTAGAGATTATGAATTTTCCAGATTTTAAAACTATATTTTTCCGCCGGGCGTGGTGGCACACGCTTGTAATCCCAGCATTTGGGAGGCTGAGACCAGAGGATCTGGGTTCATGGCCAGCCTCAGCTACTTAGTGAGGCACTCCACAACTTAGTGAGACCCTGTTTCAAAAAAAATAATAAAAAAATAGGTCTGGGGGTGGAGCTCGGAGGTAGAATGCCTTTGGGTTCAATCCCTAGTACCACAATAAATAAATAAATAAATAAATAAATAAATAAATAAATAAATAAAAAAAATAAAACTATATTTTCCCTTTCCTTCCCAATCGTCTCCTTTCTACCTAATTTTTTATTTCTTCTATTCTACCTCATCACCTTCAATTTTTGTTAAGAACACAGGTTTCAGAATCAGTGATTTGGGCAAATTATTGAGTCTCTCAAGCCTCTGTAAAAATGTGATTAATAGCCAGGCGTAGTGGCACACACTTGTAATCCCAGCATTTGGGAGGCTGAGACCAGAGGAACCAGGTTCTTGGCTAGCCTCAGTTACCTAGTGAGGTACTCCGTAACTTAGTGAGACCCTGTTTCAAAATAAAGAATAAAAAATAGGGCTGGGGGTATAGCTCAGAGGTAGAATGCCCCTGAGTTCAATCCCCAGTACCGCAAAAAAAAAAAAAAAAAAAAAAAAAAAAAAAAAAAAAAAAAAAAAAAAAAAAAAAAAAAAAAAAAAAAAAAAAAAAAAAGATTAATAATAGTAGCAAATTTGTAGGATTAAATTATAGGTAACACCAAAAGTGTTTATAATCATGCAGTAATTTACTCAGTAAAAAGCAACCATTAGTGTCAGTGTGGACCTGTCCATTATACAAGGAAGAAGGGGACAAATTCAAAGATGGAGAGAAGGAAGTGAAAAGAGAACCCACTTGCCTAAGGCCACGATGGTAGTCAGGAGGCCTGAACCAAGATGGTGGAGGCTCCTCTGTTACAGTCCAGGCTTTCAAATGGGATGTGGGAGACTGGTGGCCACCCAGTATTGGAGAAGAAGGACCTAGAGTCAGGGCTCAGGAATGGAGTCATGAACCCCTCAGGGTTGCTAAATGGATGAGCAAACCAGTAGCTAAAGTGCAGCGTTGCCACCTGGCAGTTGTAGGCCAGGATAACCATGGCTTTCTAAATTCGGAGCCTTCCTCAAGGTAAGGAAATGGCAGTTTGCTCGAATACAATGGTCTTTTCAAGGCAGCTCAGATGTTTATCTTATCCCAATATTTACCCTGTTGAATAGGATTTGGGTGGCTTATTTTTCTATTCCTCTGGGGAGTGTGGTTTCACTGTGTTAAGTTGAATATCAACTTTTAAAAGAAAAATGGATAAGACTAAGAGCAAACCCTTTTCTGACCCAGGGGAGAAAAGGGCTCCACTAAAATCTGGCCCAGAGTTTTCTCTACCCACAGCCTTGGAGGCAGGGAGTCCAGGGAGAACACTTGAAAGAGCTGGATTGGCTGATGCCACCACAAATGTTTAGCAGGGCCCATGTCCAGGCCTAAGGCAGGGAGCCTGAGGGAGGTTCTAGAAGCATCTAACTGCATGTCAGGAACTTGTCCTGAGTACAGAGCACCTGTCAACTGAGTCTGAGCTCCAACCTCCCAGCCCCCAGGTGGCTTTAGCTTTAATATAGCCTTCTTTTCTTAGCCTGGGTTAAATCATAACACCATTAATTTTTTTCCAGTTTGGATGAAATTAGCCCCAGGAAATTGGATCTGTGATAACAGCCTCTTCCTGTAAGAAGGACAATGGCCAAATCAGCCCAGGGGGTTGTAGGTAGGTGTTCACTATCACACCTCGCCTTCAACTGGAAGACTTTAATTTACAGTATCCTCCAGGATCACCACCAAAAGTTCTCCCTTCAGATAAAACTCAAGACAGCAAGTGTGTATTCAGAATACCCCAAAGTCTTGAGGATTTCTCCTCAGCCAGGACTGTCAAGCAGTAGACATATATTTACTTAGTTAAATCTTCCCAGAATCCTGTAAGATTGGGCTTTATGGATGATGAAATTGAGGCACTGCAAAGTCAGGTGACTTTGGAATTAAATAAGTAGTGAGCAACAGAGCCAGGGTTTGAATGGGAGCCTGGGTAACTGAGAAGCCTGTATTCTCAGCACTATGCTCTTGGGGTAGTTCTTGGAAACTAAGCATGTTATGGGTGTGTAAAGGTGGGATTTGATTCCCATCTCTAGCTTCCCATCAAGTTGAAGGGACAAGATTGGCCAGATGAGGTGAGAACAAAAGTATTGCCTATAAGTTTAGAATTCAGGTCCCAGAGTGTGCTGTCTGTTTAGTGCAAACTAAATTATTTGCATTCCCAGGAAGCTAGGAGGACACACTGTGGCTTCTATCCACCCAAGCAATTTCATTTGTGCTCTTTAGTAGTTGAGAGAGCCAGGGGCAAGTAGTCTAAAAATACAAGACTGGCATTGGGCCAGACACTGGGCATCTTTCTTCTCTGCACCTTTCCTGGAGGCTGAGACTGTGGGAAAATAGAACATAGACAGCAGTTGTCCGAGAGCTCAGAAGAATGAAGATCTCAAGCAGGCTTCGGTGGCTGGGGGTGTAGCTCAGTGGCTGAGTGCTTGCCTGGCCTGTGTAAGCCCCTAGGTTCCATCCTGGCACCACAAAGAACTAAGACAAAACAAAAACAAAATCAAAAGCAGGCTTAGATATTACACTAGCACTATCCTTTTCCTCCTCCACACTTGAGAATTTCCCCAATCATGTTTAGAAGTCTCCTATGAGCACAGATTTCTTATTCATTTAGTTTAATCCATTGGCACCTACCTTCTATGTGCAAGGCGCTGTTCTATAAGGTCAAGACACACAAACAAAGAAATGGACAGATCTGGTGGCATTAACAACACCAATAACAATAACTACTACTATTCTGGCATAGTGAAAGATGTTATAAACAATATTGAAAATTAATAGAGGAGGAGAAGACAATTGTATCATATGTGGGTCAAGACACACACTATGTAAAGAACACTGCTGTAGTTTGGATTTGAGATGTCTCCCAAAGTCCCAAATTTTAAGGCTTGGTTCCCATCCTGTGGTGCTATTGGGAGAGCCTAGTGGAAGGAAGTCAGATCACTGGAGTATGTCCTTGAAAGGGATACTGCGCCCTTAGCCCCCTCTTTCTCTCTGCTTTCTGGCTGCCATGTTCTGCTACCATGCACACTCCCACTGTGATGAACTGTGCCACATAGGCCCATAGTCAAAAGGGCTAAGCTCTTGGACTGAGACATCTGAAACCAGGAGCCAACATCAATCTTTCTTCCTTCTAAGTTATCTCAGGTATTTTGTCATAGCCACAGAAAGTTGACTAACACAAACACCTATACATCAGGAGGAAAAAGATGCACCCCATAGAAAAACAGGCAAGGAATAGGCACAGGTTGTTTTCAGAATAAAAGGGCCCTTTCCTTAGATTTAGAATTCAATAATGGAGAAAAACATGCTCACAAGTAATAAGTGTTGTAAACAGAAATAGGCACATAGGAATTAGAACAACCTGTGCATTAATTTCTGAAGTTTGATGATAACAAAGATCAGCTGAGTCAAAAGTCTCTCTTGATAGAGCCTTTAAGTCCTGTAAGTACAACTTGCAGTTGGCTCTCCATATCTATGACACTCACAGCTCAGGATTCAACCTATAGTGGATCAGAAATATTTGGAAAAAATTGCATTTCTACTTAACATGTACAGACTTTTTATGTCTTCACATTATTTCCTAAACAATACAGTATAACAACTATTTATATAACATTTAACTACTAATAGTTATTGTAAGTTATCCACAGATGATTTAAAGTGTATGGGAGGCTAGGCACAGGTTATATTAAAATACTATACCACTTTATATAAGGGTCTGGAGCATCTGCAGATTTTGGTATCCAGAAGGATTTTGCCTGTGTTACATGTTGGGTTTGGAACGTCCCCCAGCCCTCATGTGGTAGACGAGGCAGCCACATTGGGGGCAGGGCTTGGTTGCTGAGGAGGGGTCCCTGGAGGTGAGGCCTTGGGGAATACATGTGTCTCTCACTCCCATCCTCCTGCTCTCTCTCTGCTTCTGGCCTCCATGATGTGAGAGCAGAGTCCCTTTGCTCGTGTTCTCTCTGCTTCCCATTACCATGCTCTGAGATCTGCAGATGTGACCCATGGACTGAAACCTCCAGAACTGTGAGCAAATAAATCTTCCTGGTCGTCAGGTACTTTGAGGTGCAGCAGTGAGTATGCTCACTGCGACAGCCAGTCTGCAGAGATCTGGGGATTCAGCTGATTCTGCTTTAAAGGCAATGGAAGGAGGCAGGTCAGTTCTGCCTGCTGGGCTTGAGGTGCTCTAGGGATCTCTGGAGCTGTCCAGCACACAGTGGTGACTGTGGGCCTAGGCTTAGCTCAGAGCTGGGAGAGAGGCTAGACTTTGCAGGGAGAATCAGTGCTCCTGAGAGTAGAAGGTACAAACTGGGAGCGAGGAAAGATGGCTTCTCTTTGCTTGGGTAAAGTTTCTAGAAGGAGTCCCAATACATTAGGTGTTAATGAGCTCATTGACATCTTCCCACCTCTAAGGGGAGAGCTCTGGAGACCCCTGGGTGCCTGGCCAAAAGCACAAGGTTCTGAAAGGGGTTTAGAGAGGACCTTAGACACCACATGACTGCGTTTCTCTTAAATGATCTTGTCTTTAAGTAGGAATTAGGAATCTTGTCTTTAAGTAGGATCTTAGCTGGCTGGTGGCTGGGAAGGGAAGGAGGAGGGAGATACATCATGGCTCCTTCTGGCCACCTTCAGGGTCCCCAGGGACTTGCAAACTTTTCTGTCCATAAAAATCAACTGGAACATTTATTAAACTTAATATTCATGGAACTTACCCTCAGTGATTTTGAATCTGCATTAGTTTATCATAAAGTCCTAGAATCTGCATTTTAATAAACACTCTAAGTGCTTCTAATGCAGCATTCAAAGTGCCTTAAGAGCTATATATAACACAGACATATGGTAAAAAACACAAGAAGATAAAGATAAGAAGTTACTTTGTGAAATATTGACCATAAGGACTTGTTTGACAATGTGTCTTTGTTGGATGTTGCTGTGGCATTTTGACTTTAGCCTGTTCTGAGGGATGCTGGGAGACACACTGTTGTATTTACTGAGGGGTGTCAGGGAACCCAGCCTCCACATCATAGAGCTACTTTCTGGAGATCCAAGGAGCAGTGTCCTTTGCAGTCCAGTCCTGAGAGAGACTTCTGCTTCTCCTCATTAACTGGTTTGCTTTTACCTTATGGAAAATGGGTCTCCTGGAGGGTTGATTTACTTCTTGGTCTACTCTCTCTTCTGGGAATCATAGTTAAATCCCGAGTAACTGTGGCCTGTATTTGAGTAATAGTCACTACTCCCCTCACTTAATGTTAATCTCTTACCTTCACACCTCATGGCTATTTAAAAAATATCTTTTGAGCCAGGTGTGGTGGTGCATGCTTGTAATCCCAGCATTTGGGAGGCTGAGACTGGAGGATCCGGGTTCCCGGCCAGCCTCAGCTACTTAGTGAGACACTATGCAACTTAATGAGACCCTGCTTCAAAATAAAGAATAAAAAATAGGGCTGGGGGTATAGCTCGGAGGTAGAATGCCCCTGAGTTCAATCCCTAGTACTGCAAAAAATAAAAATAAAAATTAAAAAATTAGAAATATCTTTTGGTAAAATTCACATAACATTAAATTCACCATTTTTAGCCATTTAAAGGTGACTTTTAATAGGTTCAGTGTTGTGCAATTATCACCACTATCTGATTCCAGAATATTTTATCACCCCAAAGGAAACCCTTTACCACTAAGCCGTCATTCTCTGTTCCCCCTGACCCTTTGACCCTGGCAACCTTTAATCTCTTCTCTATCTCTATGGGTTTTCTTATTTGGACATTTCCTATAAATGACTCATATACATATTTGTGTTTGCCCTCTTTTACTTAGCAAAATGCTTTCCAGATTCATCTGTGTTGTAGCATGTACCAGTACTTCATTCCTTTTTATGACTGAATAATATTCCACTTCAGTGGATATGCCACATTTTGTTTAACTATTCATCAGTTGATGGACATTTGGGTTGTTTCATTAATTTTTTAAAAATATACTTTTGTATTGTATATAGCTTTCAGCTACCTCATAGTCTTTTCATCATGAGACAAGACACAACGATTAAAATTCATTTGCAGGTCTACATATATGAAGAGTTAAGTACATACCATCCTCAAATAGGCTGAAGTGGTATATTGATTATTTGGAGTTGAAAGCATTGGAGAAACTGTAGTTACAAAAAGCTATATGACCTGCCTTTTCTTACATATAGCAGGCCATAAAGATTCCTTTGGGAGGAGGCTCTCCCTGTACCAGGTCAAAAAAATAGCCTTTATCACCAGAGACTGGCAATTAGGGCTAAAATGGGCCTGAATAAATAAATCCACTGCACTCACCCTTATCTTTCACTAGCTTCACCTCCCCCATGTATCTTAGGGGCCACCCTAGAACTTATAGCTCCCAGCCACAGACCTCTTGGCCCCGTCATTTCTTCACAATTTCATCACTTTTTATCTAAAAATCATAAAAGCATCTTTGGTCATTTTTGCACTTCTTCTCTTGTGAAAATCCCCTTGCTGATGTAAAATTATTCACATTTGTATGCTTTTCTTTTGTCAATCTGTCTTGTGTTAGTTTGTTCCTAATCTCAGCCAAGGAGCCTCCATAATGACTAGGGTGGGGAGGTTAGAGGGGATCTTTCTCTCTCTTACATATGTATAGCTGCACGTATAATCCCATTCAATAATCAATAAAAATAAAACATTGTTGTTGAGCTTGGTAGTGCATGTTTATAATCCCACTACTTAGGAGGCTGAGACAGGAGGATCACAGGTTTGAGGCCAGCCTCAGAAACTTAGTGAGATACTGTTTCAAAATAAAAAATTAAATAGGGCTGGGGAGTAGAATGCCCCTGGGTTCCATTCCTAGTCACTAGTGCGCGCGTGTGCGCGCACACACACACACACACACACACACACACAAATTGCCATAATTTTGAACTCAGATAATAAAGTGTGATTCCTAATTATTTGACAAAGTATCAGTTCATTGATGAACTGGGTCCTGAGTCTCTCCGAGGCTCCTCATCTCCCTGGAGATTAAGGCAGTCTGGGCATGGGATCCGTTTGTCCTGAGTGCTAGTAGCTCATTGGATCCCCTGGCTCATCAGCATCGACAGCTCTTCATCCTCACATGTAGGAGCCAGAGAGGAGCACGGGAGTGGGCTGCTCTTCCCAAGTCATTTTGCTCATTACAACAGTGGATGGGTTTCAATTAAAGTGAGGTCATGGGCTATTAAGAAGAGCGGAGAGCTTGTGGGGGAGGGTGAGTCACTTGAGTGCCTGTGAAATGCCCATGGCTGTTGTGTAGCGCTCGGCTCCGGTCTCTGTTTTCTTCTAGGAGTGGGTTTAAGAGTGGGCAGCAGAGGCGTCACTGGAAATGAATGTGCTCTGTGTGGGATCCAAGATCACTCCCCCTGCCTCCGCCCTCCCCCTTGTCTGGGTCTGCAGAGCAAAGCCCTGTGAGAACAATGGAGGAAACAGACTTCAGTTGATAATGTTCTTGGAGACTTCAATTAAGTGTAGCACCTTGACCTAGCCCCTGGAGGTGGCAGATGAGGACAAGTCCAAGGCATGGATGGGCGGTGGTGTCTTTGGCTCCATGCCCCGGGCAGCCTGGTCAGTAGTTCCAGTGCAACCGAGGAGGCCAGAAGCCTCTGCCTGGCTATTCTTGTCTGCCTCTGATGGCTGCCATATTACCTCTGGAGCATTCCTAGGGAGCATCAGGGTGCAAAATGAATCAGTGCAGTATCTGAAGTCAACTCAAGATATTTCAGGATAGGTCAATTCCCTGTGGCTTTTTGGGAGGTGGTGTGGCGCGGTCTTGTGACTGTGTATGGTAACTATGTAGATATAGACTTCTAGGCTGACTGAACCAAGTAAGTGGCCCCAGAGGGCAGGTTTTATGCTCTAATATGTGACCTGCTCAATCCTCCCAGTCCTGACTTTATGAGCAAGGTGGTGGTGGACGCAGAGGAGCTGCTCCATTCTGGGCTAGCTGGGTGGGATGGGTTGACTCTCTGACCACATGGGAGGTGTCAGGATTTGGATGCCTCAAAGGGTTGAGCTAGAACACAGACTTTGCATATCTCATGAAAATGAAGGCAACTTGAGGGAGAGGTGTTAGAATCAGCTCATGTTCAAATTCTGAGGCCCCAAGAGAAAAGGCCAAATGAATGAGGCCAGAAGCACTTGAGGGTTGACAGGGTCACAGAGCCAAGACTTGGAGGATTAGCAGTCAGGTGGGGACATGAGAGAGAGAAAATATGTGTGTGTATGTGCATGTGTGGTATTCGTGTGTGCATGTATGAGCACAGTTAGGCTTATCATGGTGCACACGTGTGTATGAGTTGTGTGTGCATAGAGTGTGCCAGACGTGTGTTATAGTTTGGATCTGGAATGTCTCTCCAAAGGCTCATATGTCGAAGGCTTGGTCCCCCATGCAGCAGTGTTCAGGGGTGAGGCTCTGGAAAGTGACTGGATCTTGAGGCTCCGATCTCATCAGTGCAGTAATCCAATAGTGGCCTATTGACAGTGACGTGAACCGTAGAAGGTGAGGCCACTGGAGGAAGGAGGTCACTGGGGGTACACGCTGGCAGAGTATAGCTTGCTCCAAGTCTCTTCCTTGTCCTGCCTCTGCCTCTGCCTCTGCCTCTCCCTCCTCTGCTCCACACACCCTCTCTGCCACAATGCTCTGCCTTGCCACAGGCTTTAAAGCAGCACAGCCAGCCAGCTAGGTAGAAATCTCTGAAACTGTGAGCCAAAATAAACTTTTTTTCAGGTATTTTGTCACACCATGGAAAGCTAACACAGTGTGCTTATGTGTTTGAGGCCAGGATGTAGAGTGTGAATCCGCATTGTGAGCCCCTAGGCAACTGCATGCACTTTGGTGTGTGACTCTAGAGGCTGGCATGTGTGCAGTGGGCTTAGGTCTGTTGGTTGGGCTGCTTGTGAACTTGGGGCTCACTTGTGGTCCCAGTCTGCCTGTGCTCAGTACCTTGCCTTCTTGGAATTGCCATGCTTAAAGGGCTGTTTTTGCTAAAGAATCTAGGGCTGCATTTGGAACTTTCAAAGGCACTAAAATTAATGGGGCGGGGAAATCTACTGAGAGGAGTAAGGAGAATTACTGGGATCTTCCTTAATAATAAATGTGTGTTAACAGCACTCAGGGAAAATTTTCTCCTTCAAACCCCTGACTTTCTAGTTCCTCGTTCTAAGTACAGGTGCCTACAATAGGCTACAAATTTGAAGGCAATTTAAAGGTTTAAATTGATTCTTTGATGCAGTAGTGAGGAGTGAGGAGAATGGGGCCACCTCACCATCTGAGGGTCCTGTGGAGCTGGAGTTGAACTCTGGGTTGGGAGTCAGGGATGCTGAGTCTGGATTGAGCTCTTCTGGGTGACTGGGGATAGATGGATATTGTGGGTCCTCAGCTTCTCATCTGCAAAACAGGGGGTTCCCGCAAGTGTGTGCTCTAAGCTGCTACTAAGCAGGACAGAGTTGGGACTGCAAGCCGGCAGCTACCTGTGGTTCCAGGTGAGAGGGAGGACTTTCAGCAGACTTTGTGTTCCTTTTCTAGCACTTGGAAAGAATAGAAATGCAGGTTTTTGGAAAAATGACCAGTTGTTTATAATAAACAAGGAAGCTTCTTTACTTTTCAGGCCAGTCAATACACATTCACAAAATCAATACTTTCCCAGAAAGGTGTGTGTTCTCAGGTGTTTGGGCCAAGTTAAAAGACAGAAAATCCATTGGCCTCTTCAATGCACTGAATATCCTCTGACCAGCCTGCCTTTCCCAGGCTTCACCCTGAGTTGTTAGTTACTCCTAGAACACTGTGAGGTGGGTACTATTTTTTCTTTTTTCTTTTTTTTTTTTCAGGACTGGGGCTTGAACCCAGGAGCGTTTTACCACTCAGCTACATCTCTAGCTCTTTTTCACTTTTTATCTGAGACAATGTCTTGCTAAGTTGCCAAGACTGGCTTTGAACTTGCAATTCTCCTGTGAGGTGGGTACTATGATCCTTCCTTTCACAAATGAGAAACTGAGGCATGGAGAGGTTGAGTAGTGGAAGGTCAAGTGCATCACCACTGTGCTGGTTTTTCTTCTTTGATTCCTGGTGTTTTGGTTACAGAAGGTCCCTTTTTTGATCTAAGAATACTCTGATGAGAAAATGCATTGGATTTTGAGGGACAAATTCCTAACAGATACCCTTGTGACAAATTCCAGTCCCTCTACCCATCAGGAACAGCCCCAGGCACCAGGCTTGACAGTCAAATATGAAAGCTTGTTTCCTGTAGCCAGCAAGGTAGCCTCCTAGTGGCAAGACTTGAGAGTCTTGGGTGGGGGGATCTGTGGGGTCAAGGTTAGTGGGACCTTGGGATTAGGGGCCTTCTAGTAATATTAGTACAGTGGTCTCAGGTTCCAGGGTTAGGTGCTGGAATTTCATCCCTCCAATGAAGACTCTTTCACATATTCATTATTGAATTATTAAACATGATGTGTAGATGTGTAGAGACATTTTCCTGTTCAAAAATCCTCAAGTCTACGAAACACACACACACACACACACACACACACACACACACACACTTCCAACTGCCTGTCAAAATCTTGCTTCCCACCATCCTAGCTGCAGGCCTTTGTACTCCAGAGAACCGAGGTGTCTTGCTGGCCCTGGCTCTTTGTTTTTCCGTCCACACAAGTTAATTTTCCCAGGGTCACGCAGCGAGGCTCACTATGGACACAGCAGTTTCCTGCAAGATATTTTCTGAAACCACCAACAGCCTTTGGTCTGCAGGAACCTTATTTAAAGAAATTTGCATTAATAGCTCTTTGGGCCCCCTCATTTACATACATGTTTGAAAGAGCAGGAGCTTGGAGGAATGCGATGAAAAAACAAAAAACAAGAACCCATGAATGTCTCAGCATTGCATGCTATGCAGAGATGCCCATGACTGTTAAAAAGTAGAAATTTAACTTCCAGTCACCTCAGTGTGTTCGTGCACTTTTATGGCATCTGGAGAAAGAATAGATGCTGTGATTTCTTTTTCTTACCTTTGCAGCTATAATAGACAGCATTGTTACTGGCTTTTGGTTTTCAGGAAGAGAATAAAGAGGTTTTTTTTAATGGTTTTTCTGGAGGTGGGGGAATCTTGGCCATTAATTAAGATACATTAAAGAATGAAGTGAAATGTTCTAAGGAGCCAAAAATGTTCTGCCGCTAGTGCTGGATCTGATTTGGCATAACACCCTGCAGGCAAGAATTCTCTGTTTATGATTCTGAAAAGAATGGGTCTATGAGTCCAAATATGCTTTTTCAGTCAATGATGTTTCATATTATTTAGAATGCAGGTTAGAACTATGACATTTGTAAGTGCTGTTGACCCTGGGGTAATTATTGAACAAGTATAACTTATTTCAAGTTAAATTTTTTTTAAAATCAAGGAATCATGTTGCCATATTTGTAAAGGAATGTGAAAAATAAGATGGAAATGTAAATTTGGGTGTCTTCAAGACTTTCTTAGATTTGTTGTACCTGATTTATATTAAGGTCCATGGGCCCCCAAGGAGTCCATGTTTAGAATTCAGAAGGTACATAAACATGGGTAGGAAAAAGAAATCACATCTCAAGTTGAAAGTTGGCATGTCCTTTATTTATGAAGGTAGGTGATATAGAGGAGGGAAAAATGGCTTCCCTCTACCTTTCTAAGTTCTTTGGCTAGGTTATGAATTAAATTGATAGAAGACAGAGAAATAAAAAATAAATTGATATAAGACAGAAAAATCACTTTATTACATGAATACTATAGAGGTGAAGGCAAGCTTCCCCTCTGCCTTCTCAAGGTTCACTGACAAAGATTAAATAGGTGAGGAGGCACACACATTTATTAAGATGTAAAGAAAATAACAGAAGTGAGAGTAGGTGGGAAATCACAAAGTATGATGACCAACCTGCTTACCATTATTCACAAATTTATGCACCCCTTCCCCTTTATTTTTGTGTGCTGGAATCCAACCCAGGCACTGCACATGCAATGCAGTTGCTCTACCACTGAACTGCACCCTAGCCCTATGTCCCCTTTTCTATAGGGGAGAGGGAGAATGAAGAATGAATGGTCCAGAGGATAGCAGTTAGGTTGTAAAATGATTCTCTTTGGATGCAGAATGATTCTTTTCTAAGGGAATTCAATCCAGATGTGGATTCACTCCTAAGTCTTTTTTCTGAAATAGATAATGGCTTATCAAAGTGGGGATAGAAGACCATGGTGTTTGCAGTCTGGTCCTAAAGCAGATGAGGAGAATTCCAGAGAACCTTCTCCCTGCACCTGGGGGGAAAGAAGCAAAATAGGTGAGAGGTACCTTGCTTTTGAGCCTGCTTTTAAAGCCTTTTAGTTTTCTTTAGATCAAATTGCTCTGCATGCCAAAATGCTATGTTTTGGGGTAGTATTGTTCTCTGAGTCCCAATAATATGCATAGGAGCCCCACAAAATATGAGACTGAAGGAAGGGTCAAGTCATTGAAGCTTATATCTTATCCTGAGCTGCAAAAAGGACAGAGGCTTGAGGCTACTACAGGGTGGTAGAGACCTAAGTCTCCGAAGAAATTCCTCCTAAGAGAGGGTGAGGGGAGGTGATGCATGGTGAATAAAGTTTGTCTTGTATAGATGAAGTCTGCCAGGGAATAAAAGTTGTCTTGGATCAGTCCTCTTTTTGATACACATACTGTTAGTAATATAGATTTTCTTTATAGATGTAAATTTCTTTTACAACAGGATAACTTTTTAGGGCTACTCTATTATCCACAGAATAACCAGTTCAAAAGATGCCAAAGAAGGATATTTCAGGATTGGATCTGATAACTTCATATATGCACACAGCATCATTTGAGCTTCCAGTCTCAGTCACATGTATGGGGAGGAGGAGGGAGGAGGGTAGGATCCAGACGGAAACACACCAAATGTTGTGTGCATGTATATTTCTATTACTCAGAACCTCATTAGGATGTATAATCATAAGGCACCAATAAAAGTATATTAAAAAGTGTATTTTGTGGTGGCATAGTCTGGTCTCCTAAGTCATATCTTGAAGGAGGTGTGTCCTGAGCCTGAACAATGACAAGCCACAGGAACATTAGCAGACCTATGACATTTGGACTCTGTCACTCACTCATCTACTAGAATCTTCCTCCTTGTTGGCAACTTGATCCACCCAAGTTAGTGGTTCTCAAAGTGTGGTTTGTGGCCCAGCAGTGTAGGCATCACTTTGGAGCACCTTCTCTGGGTTCTCTCCAGATCTCCCAGGAATCAGAAATGATGGAGGTAGGGCCCAGTGAATAGCACCAAGCCCTTAAAATGTGGGGCACCATGCTCAAATGATCCCACTTCCCACTGCCTGGTTTGAGATTCAGAGTTGTAAATTGGAGGTAGCTGGTCTTCACACCTAAATGAATCTTTGCTAGTTCGTCCATGCTCTTGGTTGACCTGGGTGATCATAACTTTTGAACAATTTGGCCTCGGCTTGGTTTTTGTACCATCCAACTCTTTGGGATTGACCTTTGAGGTTAAGAAACCTCACTCACACCAGTAGTGGAGCATTCCTGTAATCCTAGTACTTGGAGGGCTGAGCCAGGAGGATCACAAGTTCATGGCCAGCCTCAGCAAGTTAGTGAGGCCCTCTGCAACTTAGTGAGACCCTGTTTCAAAATAAAAAAATAAAATAGCTCAGAGACAGAATGCCCCTGTGTTAAATCCCCAGTAAACACACACACACACACACACACACACACACACACACACACACACACAAAAAAAAAAAAAAAAAAAAAAAAAAAAAAAAAAAAAAAAAAAAAAAAAAAAAAAAAAAAAAAAAAAAAAAAAAAAAAAAAAAAAAAAAAAAAAGAAAAAGAAAAAGAAAAGAGTCTGGGCATGGTGGTGCATACTTATAATCCCAGTACTTGGGAAGATGAGACAGAAGGATCACAGGTTTGTAGCCAAGCCACAGTAACTTAGTGAGGCCCTGTTTCCAGATAAAAAATAATAATAAAAAATAAAATAGGGCTGAGGGTGTAGCTCAGAGACAGAATGCCCCTGGATTCCATCCCCAGTGTTAAAACAAAAACAGAAACAAAAGAAGAGAAAAAGAAAAAGAAATAGGAAAACCAACCAAACAACGACAATAACAACAACAAAAAACCCAAACTCTTTGACTGCTGGATTCCTATTATTTTTTAGAAGCATCCATGCTGATCTCCCCTGCTGTTCTACTAATTTATAATCCCACCAACAATGTATAATCCTACCAACAATGTATAACATTTTCACCAGAATTTTTTATTGTGTGTATTCTTTTTTTTTGCGGTGCTGGGGATTAAACTCAGGGGCATTCTACCTCCAAGCTATACCCCCAGCCCTATTTTTTATTCTTTATTTTGAAACCAAGTCTCACTAAGTTGCAGAGTGCCTCACTAGGTAGCTGAGGCTGGCCGCGAACCCGGATCCTCTGGTCTCAGCCTCCCGAATGCTGGGATTACAAGCACGTGCCACCATGCCCGGCTTATTGTGTGTATTCTTGATGATTATCATTCTAACTGAAGTGAGATGAAATCTCAGAGTAGTTTTAATTTGTGCTGTTCTGATTGCTAAAGATGTTGAATATTTTTTATATCGTTGTTGGCTGTTTGCTTCCCTCCCTCCCTCCCTCCCTCCCTCCCTCCCTCCTTCCTTCTCTCCCTTTTTTTATTTTTTTGATACTAGGGATTGATCCCAGAGGCATTCTATCTCTGAGCTTCACCCCCAGCCCAATTTTTTAATTTTTTATTTTGAATCAGGGCTTACTAAGTTTCAGAGGCCTCACTAAGTTGCTGAGGTTGATGGCAAACTTGTGATTCTCCGGTCTCAGCCTCCCAAGTACTGGGATTACAAGTGTGTGCCAACACACCTGGCTATATTTCTTTTTTTTTTTTTTTTTTGGAAAAAATTAGGTGTAGTTCAATTGCCCATTTATTGATTGAGGTATTTGTTTTTTCATGTTAAGTGCTTTTAGTTCTTTATATGCTCTGTAAACTAATCCTTTGTTGAAAGAGTAGCTGACAAAGATTTGCTCCTATGCATACATTCTTGATTATTTTCTTTGCTGTGTAGAAGCTTTTTTTTTTTTTTTTTGCGATACTGGGGATTGAACTCGGGCATTCTACCTCCGAGCTATACCCCCAGCCCTATTTTTTTATTCTTTATTTTGAAACAGGGTCTCACTAAGTTGCAGAGTGCCTCACTGGGTAGCTGAGGCTGGCCGCGAACCCGGAACCTCCAGTCTCAGCCTCCCAAATGCTGGGATTACAAGCGTGTGCCACCACGCCCGGCTGTGTAGAAGCTTTTTAATTTGATATCATCTTGTGTATTAATTCTTTGTTGTATTTCCTGAGATTTAGGAGTCTCATTGAGAAAGTGGATGCCTGCAATTATATGTTAAAGAGTTAACCCTATGTTTTCTTCTAGCAGTTGCAAATTTTATGGCCTAATTTCTAGGTCTTTGATCCACAATAAATTGACTTTTGTGCAGGGTGAGAGATAGGGATCTAATTTCATTCTTCTGTGTGTGGATATCTACTTTTCTGGGCATCATTTCTTGAAAAGTCTGTCTTCTCTCCAGTGCTTGTTTTTGGCACCTTTGTCAAGAATCAGGGGACTGTATCCATGTGAGTTTGTCTCTGTATCTTCTAATCTTTCCCATTGGTCTACATTTATGGTTTTATGTCACTTTTTCTTACTATAACTGTGTAGTATAATTTGAAGTTGGCATTGTGATGCTGCCAGCATTGCTCTTACTGTTGAGAATTGCTTTAGCTATTCTGGGCCTTATTCTTCTATATGAATTTTAGGACTTTTTTTTTTCTAGATCTGTGAAGAATTAGTATCTTGATGGGGATTGCATTCAATCTGTATATTGCTTTTGGTAAGATAGCCATTTTAACAACATTAATTCTGCCTATCGATGAACATGGGAGATCTTTCTATTTTTTAGTAGAAGTCTTCAATTTCTTTCATCAATGTTTTACAGTTTTCATTATAGTGACCTTTCACCTCCTTGGGTAGATTTTTTTCCTAGCTATTTAATTTTTTTGAAACTATTGTGAGTGGAATTGATTTTCTCATTTCTTTTTCAGTGGATTGATTATTGGTGTATGAAAAGCTATTGATTTTTGCATGTTGATTTTGTATCCTGCTACTTTGATATTTTTGTTTATCAGCTCTAGAGGTCTTCTGGTGGAGCTTTTTGACACTTACATGTATAAAATCATATTATTTGCAAATAGTGATAATTTGACTTCTTCTTTTCCTATTTGTATCTCTTTTATTTCCTTCTCTTGCTTAATTGCTCTGGCTAAAACTTCAAGTACTACATTGAAGAGGAGTGATGAGAGTGGACATCCTTGTCTTGTTTCTGATTTTACAGGAAATGCTCTCAGTCTTTCCACATTTAGTAATATGTTGGCTTTGGATTTTTCATGTATAATGAAAAATTTATGATGTTGAGGTGAATTCCTTCTGTCCCTATTTTTTTACAGTGTTTTAAACATGAATGTGTGCTAGATTTTGTCAGAGGCTTTTTCTACATCTAATGAGATGATCTTATGATTTTTATCCTTACTTTTATTTATGTGATGAATTATGTTTATTGATTTGTGTATGTTGAACCATTCTTGTGTCTCTGGTTTGAAACCAACTTGATCATGATGTACAATCTTTTAATGTATTTTTGAATATGGATTGGTAATTTTTTTTGAGGATTTTTGCATCTATGTTTATCAGGGATGTTGGTCAGTAGTTTTCTTTCCTTGATGTGTCTTTATCTGATTTTGGTGTAAGGATCATACTGGCTTAGAATGAATTTGAGAGTGTTGTCCCCCATTTTATTTCTTGCAATAATTTGAGGAATATTGACAAAGTCTGATAGAATTCATCTGGGAATCCATCTGGTCCTGGGATTTTATTTGTTGGAAGACTGGTTTTTTTGTTTGTTTGTTTTGGTTCTGGGGATTGAATCCAGGGGCATTCTATGTTTGAGGGACCCCTCCAGCCCTTTTTCTTTTTTATTTTGAAGCAGGGTCTCATTAAGTTCCTGGGGCTAACCTTGAACTTGAGATCCTTCTGTCTCAACCTCCTAAAAAATGGGATCACAGGCATACATCAACACACCTATCTTGGAAGGCTTTTTATTATTTATTCAATCTTATTGCTTTTTATTGCCCCGTTTAAGTTTTCTATATCTGCTTGGTTCAATTTTGATAGGTTGTATCTAGAAATTTGTCCACTTCTTATGTATTTTCCAATTGATTGGAACATAAATTTTTGAAGTCATCTCTAATTATTTTCTGGATTTCTGAGCTAGTTGTGGTGGTATCTCCTTTTTTGTCTCTAATTTTATTAATTTGGGTCTTGTATCCCTTCCTTTTGGTTAGATTGGCTAAGGGCATATCAATCTTGTTTATTTGTTCAAAGAACCAACTGTTTTTTTAATTGATTCTTTGTATTTTTTAAATTTTCTATTTCATTAATTTCAGCTCTTGCCTTAATCATTTTTTTATTTGTACTGGTTTTGGAAATGGTTTGTTCTTATTTTTCTAGAACCTCAAGATGCATTATTAGTTTGTTTATTTGAGATCTTTCTGATATTTTGATGTAGGCATTCATAGCTATAAATTTCCCTCTCAGAACTGTCTTCATGGTGTCCCAGAGATCCTGGTATGTTGTCTCTCTATTCTCAATTGGTTCTAGGAATTTTAAAATTTCTCCTTTAATTTCCTCTCTGATTCCTTAATTATTCAAAAGTATATTGTTCAATCTCCATGTATTTATGTAATTTCTATAATTTTTCTTGCTGTTGATTTCTAATTTTATTACATTATGATTTGACAAGATGCAAGGAATTATATAGTTTTTTTTATTTGTTAAGACTTGCTTTATGTCCTAAAATATGGTCTATTTTGGAGAAGACTCCACAAGCAGCTGAAAAGAAAGTGAATTATGCTGTTGTTGGATGAAATATTCTAGAGATGCCTGTTAGGTGCTAGGTCCATTTGATTTAATATGTGTGTGTGTATGTATGTATTTATATATGTATATATATATATGTGTATGTATATATATTCTGAAGAGTCTGTTCCTTTTTTTTATCCAGATGACCTATCTATTGGCAAGAGAGTGTATTTAAATCTTCCAGTATTATTATATTGGGATCTATCTGAGTCTCAGTGCTGAGTAGTGTTTATCTTATATAAGCAGGTGCACTGTCATTTTAGTGCATAAATACTTACTATCATTGTATCTTCTTGTTTTATTGTTCCCTTTACCAGTATGAAGTGACTCTCTTTGGCTCTTCTGATCAATTTTGGCCTGAAGTCTGCTATGTTGGATATGCGAGTAACTACTTCTGCTTGTGAGGAGGTAGACAGAAGTAGGCAGGTAGGGCCAAGGGTCTGGTCCTGAAAGTGATCAGAGCTTCACAAAACTCCACTTGTTCCTGCTGATGAACAATCCCAAGAGAGTCCAGGAAACAGTGTCTGGAACCCCAACTTAGAGAAGGAGACTCAAAGAAGGACATGATGCAAATATACTATGCAAATCCCAGGAGACTGCTTCTGAGACCCCAACTGGAAAGGGAGACTCAGAAGTATATAAATTCCTTGACCAGCCACTCTTAATAGTTTTCCTACTCGGGAGCCTCTCCTTTTGGGAGCTTTCCTCTCTCACAGGACACA
>PVLC010030385.1:0-19513 GCA_004027655.1 Graphiurus murinus | reverse complement strand
CGGTACTAGGGGTTGAACTCAGGGGCATTCTACCTCCGAGCTACACCCCCAGCCCTATTTTTTATTCTTTATTTTGAAACCGAGTCTCACTAAGTTGCGGAGTGCCTCACTAGGTAGCTGAGGCTGGCCGCGAACCCGGATCCTCTGGTCTCAGCCTCCCGAATGCTGGGATTACAAGCGTGCGCCACCACGCCCGGCTTGTACATTAACTTTTAATATTCAGAACTAAAGCACCCCTCACCTGGCAGTAGCTGATAGACTGCAGGTGTGCCCTGGAATTGGGCAGTGTAGCAGTTGTATTCAGTGACAGCTGGAAATGTGCACATTTTGTATCTTTAGCGATAACGGGGATTGGGTCACTCTTTGGTTTGTTTTTGGTAATCATTTTTGCTGTACATTTAGGAAACAATGAGTTTTTAGTATTTTACAATAGATTTGATTAATATTTGTTAAGATAGTTGTTTGACTAGGAAAGAAACATTCAGCTGGATGTAGAGGCGCACTCTTGTAATCCCAGTGTTTGGGAGCCTGAGACCGGAGGGTCCGGGTTCCCATCCAGCCTCAGCTACTTACTGAGGCACTCTGCAATTTAGCGAGATCCTGTTTCAAAATAAAGAATAAAAATAGGACTGGGGGGTATAGTTCAGAGGTAGAATACCCCTGGCTTCAATTCCCAGTACCACAAAAAAAAAATAATCGTTCATATCTAAGTTGTGTCTTGACATGATTTTTTTACATTAGTTAAAAAAGTTTTTTTTGGTGAGACTGGGGATTGAACCCAGGGGCATTCTACCTCTGAGCTCCACCCCCAGCCCTAATTTTTATTCTTTGTTTTGAAACAGGGTCTCACTAACTTGCAGGGAGCCTCACTGAGTAGCTGAGGCTAGCCATGAACTGTTTTTCTAGTTTTAAAATAATTTGTGTTTCCTGTCCAGCCACTTTGGTTTCTACTTGTAGAGAGACAGCAGGCCAGGTGATGCATTGAGGGGAAGGGTGAGGGGAGGCTCTCGGTGGTGCCAGCCTTCCCTCTGTTGACCTCCCCCGTCGCCCCTCCATCCCTGGGTGCTCTAGGTCATGCAGCTTCCCCCCCAGGCCAGACCTTTCCATGAGCTTCTCCCTTAGGACATTAGTTAAGCATTCTCCAGTCATCCTGTCTGGTCAGGGCAACGTTCAAGGACAACATAGATGTGATGGTGACTTTTTCTGTCTGTTTAGTAACATACCAGCAGATACAGGAATGTACAAATACCAAAGGCCTAGGGCAAGTTACTTACATTGTCTTGATTTCATCCCATTCTCGCTACATTATGATGAAATGTCTATTAATGACCATGCTGTTTTTCTCCTCAAACTTGTAGTGCTGAGGATTAAGCCATCACCGTCCCAAGAGGACAGTTTAACAGGGTATTTATGAACAATTTGGAAAGTACACACACATCTTGTAGGACAGTTAAACCTGGATATAAAGATGCATGTACAAGAATGTCCTCCTGAACATTTCTTATATGACAAAAAATTAGAAAGACATCAGCGTCCCCTTCCAGGCCCCTCTTACTGTCCCGTCGTTGCTCAGTGGTGGTCCCCAGCAGGCGTGCGCTCCCGGGGAGGCTTTGACATCACAGAGTGGACTTTGTTTTCTAGTGTTGGCATACACAGGCATTTATGCACTGAAATTTATACCATAAATTGCTTTTGTTTCTACATTATTTTACTAGGGTTTAAATTGGTTTCTTTGACAGCCAGGCATGGTGGCACACACTTGTAATCCTAGTACTTGGGAGGTTAAGACAGGAGGATCGCAGGTTTGCAGGCCCTCCACAACTAATTAAGACTCTGTTTCAAAATAAATGAACCAAATAGATCTGGAGATGGCACTCAATAATAGAATACCCCTGAGTTCAATTCCCAGTACCAAAAGAAAAAATATATAAAAAGAAATGCCTGGGGGTGTAGTTCAGAAGTAGCATGCCCCTGGATCCATTCCCAGTACCACAAAAATAAATAAATTAATTAATTACTTGGTTTCTTTGTGAGGTGTATATGATGGCACTTGCCCGTAATCCCAGTACTTGGGAGGCTGAGACAGGAAGATTATAGGTTTGAGGCCAGCCTCAGCAACTTAGTGAGACCCTGTTTCAAAATTAAAAAATTAAAATGGGCTGGGGTGTAGCTCAGAGGTAGAATGCTTCTGTGTTCAAATCTCAGTACTAAAACAAAGGGGAAGGCTGAGACGGGAGGATCCGGGTTCGTGGCCAGCCTCAGCTACCTAGTGAGGCACTCTGCAACTTGGTGAGACTCCGTTTCAAAATAAGGAATAAAAAAAATAGGGCTGGGAGTGTAGCCCCTGAGTTCAACCCCCAGTACCGCAAAACAAAACAAATCAAAACAAAGGGGAAAGAAAAAATTGGTTTCTGTGTGAAATGATGCATGTATTTCAAGATAAAAAAGGTGGTGCACACTTGTGCACCAGCTTGTAATCCCAGCATTTGGGAGGCTGAGACTGGAGGATCCGGGTTCGTGGCCAGCCTCAGCTACTTAGTGAGACCCTCCGCAACTTAGACCCTGTTTCAAAATAAAGAATAAAAAATAGGGCTGGGGCTGTAGCTCGAAGGTAGAATGCCCCCAGGTTCCATCTCCAGTATCGCAAAAAAAAAAAAGCAGGGGGTGGGGTGTTGTTTACTTGGGAGGCTGAGATCGGAGGATCCAGGTTCGCAGCCAGCCTCAGCTACTTAGTGAGGCCCTCCGCAACTTAGTGAGACCCTTTTTCAGAATAAAGAATAAAAAATAGGAATGGAGGTGTAACTTGGAGGTAGAATGCCCCTGGATTTAATCCCCAGTACTGCAAAAAAAAAAAAGTGTTGTAAAATCTTGAAGGATAGACAGTGAATGGCTGATGGTTTTTATTTCTGGGTACATGCTGAGGTTATAGGTGCTTTTTATTTTCTGTATTTTTATATTTCTCAACGTTTCTACAGAGAACATGTGTTGCTTATTTAATAACAGCTTTACTTGGAGCTTTCAGAAATAGATGTCTGATTTCAAAGTGCTGGAGGTGTAGCTCAGTGTCAGATGAGTGTCAGGCTTGCCTAGCATGCAAAGGCCCTGGATTCAATCCCCGCACAGCCCAAAACAAACAGAAATTTGCAGTGTCCTACTGTGTTTGGCTTCGTATCAGATCCACTCTATGAACTGCGTGGCTTAACTTCTTTTTTTCTTTTTCTTTTTTGGTACTGGGTTGGTGGGAGAAGTATAGGATGACATGTTGGTCTCTTCTGAGTTTTATATCTTAGATTAATTTTTTGACCCCCCCCCCCCCCCGTGGTACCAGGGGATTGAATCCAGGGGCCTTCTACTTTTGAGATATATCCCAGCCCTGTTATTTATTTCTTTATTTATGGTACTGGGGATTGAACTCAGGTGCATTCTACCTCCTAGTTACATCCCCAGACCTATTTTATTTTGAAACAAGGTCTTACTAGGTTGCAGAGAGTCTCACTATAAATTGCTGATGCTGTCCTTGAACATGAGGTCACCTACCTCAGCCTTCCAGGTATTGATATTATAGGCATGCACCATGCACTGTGCAGGCTGCTTCTTTATCTTTTTAATGAGAATGAAAGTAGTACTTGTTGGGGTTACAGGCTTAAATGAGGTCATGTGTAGTGGAAGTCAGTGGTGGTTTCCAAAGTTTGGTGTAGCTATGAATCAGCTGGAGAGCTCTTCCCTGGTGCTCCTCCTGAGTGTCCACTCCTGTCGGCTTCTGGGAGGTGCTGTGCTCTGGGCAAGATGCCCTGTGAGAGCCAGGCATCTAGCCTGTTGCCCAGTGGGTGGCAGGTGCTGAGTTGGGGGCTGTTGCATCACATTTACTATGCTCATGTTTTGGGGCACATAGCCACTTGAATTTTTGTCTTTGTTAAGAAAAACCTTACGAGCTGGGCGTGGTGGCGCACGCTTGTAATCCCAGCATTCGGGAGGCTGAGACCGGAGGATCCGGGTTCACGGCCAGCCTCAGCTACCTAGTGAGGCACTCCACAACTTAGTGAGACTGTTTCAAAATAAAGAATAAAAAATAGGTCTGGGGGTATAGCTCAGAGGTAGAATGCCCCTGAGTTCAATCCCCAGTACCGCAAAAAAAAAAAAAAAGAAAAAAAAAGAAAAACCTTACAACTGTTGTTATATAAAACATACTTTCCATCTTTCATTTTTGGACATGTGAAGGGAAGTTCCTTGCTCAGTAACACTGGTTAGTGGGAGGAGTATGGGATGACATGTTGCTCTCTTCTGAGTTTTATATCTTAGATTAATTTTTTTATCCCCCCCACCCTGTGGTACCAGGGGATTGAACCCAGGGGCATTCTACTTTTGAGATATCCCCCAGCCCTGTTATTTATTTATTTATTTATGGTACTGGGGATTGAACCCAGAGGCATTCTACCTCTGAGCTATACCCCCTGCCGTATCTTTTTTTCTTTATTTGGAAACAGGGTCTCACTGAGTTGCAGAGGGCCTCACTAAACCTGTGAGGGATCACAAACCTGTGATCCTCCTGTCTCAGCCTCCCAAGTACTATGATTATAAGTGTGCACCACCATGCCCAGCTCTTTATTTTTATTTTGAAACAGGACCTTGCTAGGTTGCTGAGAGTCTCATTACTTATTGAGCCATCCTTGAACCTGTGATCCTCCTATCTTAGCCTTCCAAGTACTGGGATTACAGGCATGTCCCACCACACCTGGCTTGTTTTCTTTTCTTTTTTTTTTTTAAACTATTTTTAAAAAATGATGACAGGCTAAAAGAAAAGCAAAGTCTTTGTGCATAAAATAGGGTCAATAGCTGGGTGTGGTGGTACGTGCCTATAATCTCAGTACTGAGACTGGGGGATTGCAGGTTCAAGGACAGCCTGGGCAACTTGGCAAAACCCTGTTTCAAGATGAAAAATAAGCTGGGTGGTGGTGGTGCACTCCTATGATCCCAGTACTTTGGAGGCTGAGACAGGAGATTTGAAGTCAGCCTCAGCAACTTAGTGAGGCTCTCAGCAATTTAGTGAGCTCCTGTTTCCAAATAAAAAAATAGGGGTAGGGATATAGCCCAGAGATAGAAGGCCCCTGGGTTCCACCCCCAGTACCACAAAAAAGAAAAAAGAAAAGAAAATCTGGTGATGTGGCTCAGAGGTAGAATGCCCTGGGTTCAATCCCCAGTACCAAAAATAAATAAATTAATTAAATAAAATGAGGTTAATACTTGCAAAGTGCCTATAATACAAGCACTTTTTTGTATTTAGTAAAACTCCATAAATGGGAGTTGGTACCAGTAGTGTCTCATAGTTGTGCAGAGGAGTGTGACACAGTTCTGGAGCCAGACTGCCTGGGTTGAGATCCCAGCCCCTACTCGAGATGTAGCCATTGAAAGTTAAATCCCTCTCAAAGTGTCTCATCTGTACGAATTAGGGCTCATTTTCAGCCAATAGACACTAATATAGCATGGAATGTAGTCAGCCCCCTGCATCCGTGGATTCAACCAACTGTGGATTGTGTTTGAGAAACTTTCGTGCTTGCACTGAACATGTAGACTTCTTTCCCTATCACTGTTTCCTAAACAATAGTGAATAACAGCCATCGACACAGAGTTTATGTTGTTTTAAGTATGAATTAGGGAATACAGAAGGTGTGTAGATAATATGTAAATCCTGTGTCATTTTATAGAAGAGACTTGAACATCCTTGGACTTTGTTTTCTTTTTTTTTTTTGCGGTACTGGGGATTGAACTCGGGCATTCTACCTCCGAGCTATACCCCCAGCCCTATTTTTTATTCTTTATTTTGAAACCGAGTCTCACTAAGTTGCGGAGTGCCTCACTAGGTAGCTGAGGCTGGCCGAGAACCCGGATCCTCCGGTCTCAGCCTCCCGAATGCTGGGATTACAAGCATGCACCACCACGCCTGGCTTTGGACTTTGTTTTCTATGGGGAGTTTTGGAACCAGTTCTTGGATACTGAGGGATGATTGTGCTTCTGTGGCCGTTGGTAAAGTAGCCACCCCTCTGCCTGCCTCAGGTGCCTCCTTGGGGCCTCAGGAACTCCCCCGCTATAGGAAGTGGAAGGGGACTCCTGACACCGCACGGCGCTCTGTTCTGACTGGACAGTGCTGGTGATCCGTTAGAAAGCTAAGGATCAGGTGTTAGTATCACAGAGGACGAGTCTGTGTATAAAGGACCTAGACCACTCCTGGCACTTAGTAAATGCTTGGTAAACTTTAGCTGTTGCTGTCGATCACAAAGGATTATCTTTCAGGTAGATGTTTGATTCTGTTCTTTGGGTTTATAATTCTAGCGCCTGGGAGAACATTGCTAATGAAATGCTTATTTGCCAGAGGCTGCCAGGTGTTCTCACTGAGTCAGATTTTATCATCGTATCATAAACCAGTCTTTTGTTATTTCTGTAAACTTTTTTTTTTTTTTTTTTGTGGTACTGGGGATTGAACTCAGGGGCATTCTACCTCTGAGCTATACCCCCAACCCTATTTTTTATTCTTTATTTTGAAACCGAGTCTCACTAAGTTGCAGAGTGCCTCACTAGGTAGCTGAGGCTGGCCGCGAACCCGGATCCTCTGGTCTCAGCCTCCCAAATGCTGGGATTACAAGCGTGTGCCACCACACCTGGCTTATTGCTGTAAACTTTAAAGCTTGTAAATCTTCAGTATCTCTGAAAAATTCCTAAAAAGTTGAGAGTTGAGACCTTTAGTGAATCAGACCTTTCACTTCCACTTCATTCTTAGGATATTTGTTTTCTGTTTTTGTAGCAATATGTGTGGTTTAATATTGGCAGTGTAGACACCTTTGAGCGGAATCTGGAAACTTTACAGCAAGAATTGGGCATAGAAGGGGAAAATCGGGTGCCTGTTGTCTACATTGCTGAAAGTGATGGGTAAGCATGCATTTTTAAAAACTGTTTGAAAACCGTTTACTGTCTATGCATGGTTCACTGTGTCCTGTATCACCAGGTGGCGGGTTACACATTAGATTCTCAGATAGGCCTTTTCTCAGTTTGGCCAGGTTTAAAAAAAAAGTCCTTAGTAATTTAGTTTTTGCACATGACTGATTGTTTTGTACACCTATACATTTATCTTGCTTAAGCAGCAGTTTTGGGTGTTAGGTCCAGTGTAGGATTTTAGCATAAAGAGCCCCTTTATATGAAAAAGTAGCATTTATACCTTTTAACTGTCATTTACCTTTATATTTTATAGTTTTCTGGGATTTTAAAGTAATTCTTCCTCTCTCATTAGAACTTTTTCTTCCCTTACGGGTTATTTGTGTTTAATAAGCCCACTTAAAAGTCTGGGTAGGTTTTGCACTTCAAAATTCAAGTTGGGCATGGCGGCACATACTTACAATCTCAGTACTCAGGAGGCTGAGACAGGAGGATCGCAGGTTCGCAGCCAGCCTCGGCAACTTAGTGAGGCCCTCTGCAACTTAGTGAGAACCTGTTTTAAAATAAAAAATAAAATAAGCTGGGGTGTAGCTCAGAGGTAGACTGTCCCTGTGTTCAATCTCCACTATCACACAAAAAATGGAAAGTAAAATTCAAAACATTCTGAGCAGCACATTGGTGCTCAGAAGATTCTGAATCATTTGAGAGTTTCAGATTTGGGACGCTCATAACCCATAGAAAGTGTTAGTGTGCCATTCTTTAAACTTTTATTGTCAGTGTAGCTGTTTTCCCCCTCTAGAAATACAGGTAAATTTTTTATGGTTTTTGCTTCTTCCTCTAGCAGCATTTGAAAATTTGTAATAAAATTAGAAAGCAAATCCTGAATTTTGTCTTAATTTTTACCTAAACCATGTACAAGGTTTTGATCCGTATTTCTTAGAGCAAGTTGAACTGAATTGTGTTATGTTAAGCAATATATATCACTACCAATAGGGTGGATGGTTTTGTTTTTTTTTTTTGCGGTACTGGGGATTGAACCCAGAAGCATTCTACCTCTAGGGTAGAATTATACCCCAAGCCCTATTTTTTTTTCTTCTTTATTTTGAAACAGGGTCTCACTAAGTTGCAGAGGGCTTCACTAAGTAGCTGAGGCTGACCATGAACCCTGATCCTCCAGTCTCAGCCTCCCAAGTACTAGAATTACAAGTGTGCACCACCACGCCCACCTGAATGAAATGTTACTAAGAACAAAAGGCAAAAGCACATCCCCAGGCTGTAAGTCATTCCTGAGAGCCCTCTAGTAAGCAGGTGCTATGCTGGAGGGGAACCTTTGAGTCTCTTGAACCCGAACAAGAGTAGCCTGTGCAATATTTGGCAAGAGAGACCACTCATCATTCTTCCTTCCTTCCTTCATTCATTCGTTTTGTGGTAGAACCCAGGGATGTTCTACCTCTGAGCTACACCCTAGCCCTATTTTATTTTTATTATCTGGAAACAGGGTCTCATTAAGTTGCTGAGGCTGTCCTAGAATCTGCTATTCTATCTCAGCCTCCCAAGTACTGGGATTACAGGCATGTGCCACCATGCCTGGCTAAGAGAGATGTTTAAGCATTGTATACATTACTGTCAAAACTGACATGCTGCTCAGTTAGCAAGAATTTGATATTTGAGAATAGGTAAATATATCCCAAGAAGAGAACTGGAATTTCTACCCAGACTAACACCAGGACTATATTAAAACTTTTTGGGTTTTGAATACTTCAAAAGGAATTTCTTTGAAATTCAAGATATAATGATATTAAATAATGCTGAACATAAATGGTGGCTGCTGGGATAGGAACAAAGTATCAGCAGGCAGTACAGGTTGAGAACAGGTTTTCCTTTGGAATGATTCTTTTGTGGTACCAGGGATGGAAGCCAGGGGCATTCTACCTCCGGCATATACCCACAGACCTATTTTGTAATTTATTTGGAAACAGGATCTCACTAAGTTTCTGAGAGCCTCACTAAGTTGCTGAGGTTAGCTTCAAACCTGCAATCCTCCGGTCTTAGCCTCCCAAGTACTGGGATTACAAGCATGTGCCACCACACCTGGCTGAATATTTAGGTTTTAAAAAGTGAAAACTATCTGGATTTGTCTGGAAGCAGTTATAAATGCATGCTTTGCTCAACGGACTTCAGGACACCCTCGTTGCATGTCTCCCTCCAGCTCCTTCCTGCTGAGCATGCTGCCCACGGTGCTCATCATCGCATTTTTACTCTACACCATAAGGAGGGGTCCTGCTGGCCTCGGCCGCACTGGCCGGGGGATGGGTGGACTCTTCAGCGTGGGGGAGACCACCGCCAAGGTCCTGAAGGATGAGATAGATGTGAAATTCAAAGACGTGGCTGGCTGCGAGGAGGCCAAGCTCGAGATCATGGAATTCGTGAATTTCTTGAAAAATCCAAAGCAGTATGAAGACCTAGGAGCAAAAATCCCAAAGGTAGAGTAAACTTTGAGAAGATGAACCTTATTATAAGTAGCTCTTTCTGTATCCTTCCTCTTTCTGGGGTGTGTGTGTGTGTGTGTGGTGGAGGGGGTACTGGGGTTTCAATCCAGGGGCATTCTACCTCTGAGCTACACTCCCAGCCCTTTGTATTTTTTATTTTGAAACGGAGTCTCCCTAGGTTGCTAAGGCTGGTCTTTTTTTTTTTTTTTTTGGTGCAGTACTGGGGATTGAACTCAGGGGCATTCTACCTCCGAGTATGTGGATTAAAAAATCATGTTTCATGATTTTATAATTGGCTGTTACTTGCTTAATCCTCATTCACATCCTATCTAGGCATCGCTACAACTTAATATATTATTTGAGCAAATACATTTTTTAGTTAACTTCATCATTGGTATTAGATTTTTTTGTGTGTGTGTGTGAAACTTGTAAAGAAGAAAATAAGCCAAGTTTTTAGAATATCTTAAGGTTCTATTACACAATCTGGAAAAAGATGTTTTGAGCATTAGTGCCTTCCTCCCCACATGTAGTACTTACAGATGTGGTAGCATGTCTCGTTAGAAAAGAGAAGACACTGTTTAGAGCGGGTCACTTAATGAAAATAAACATAAAAGTGAATTCATTAGAGTCGGTTTACAAGTGCTAAAAAACCCATGGTTGGATTTATTAATTGTTTGGGTTAAAAAACGAAATTTACTTGTAAAATGTAAAGAATTATACAAATTGAGAGTGTTGTGTTTGTGTCTTGTGAGTGATTTAAGTTTTAGTATGTTCATAGTAGATTCCTAGCTGAAGTCACATCTTTCGTACCATTGGACTGAAGGCCTAAAAATCTTAGAGTATTTACAATTTTAACATGTGTCAATAAGATGTAGACAGTTAACCTTGGAGTCTCGTGGCTGCGCAGCTTTGTGAACCTGGGTGAACACCGTTTCTCTTGTCGGTGTCTGAAGGGCGCCATCCTCACAGGTCCTCCAGGCACTGGGAAGACGCTGCTGGCCAAGGCCACGGCCGGAGAAGCCAACGTCCCCTTCATCACTGTTAGCGGCTCTGAGTTTTTGGAGATGTTTGTTGGTGTGGGTCCAGCTAGAGTAAGTCTTCTGTTATTTCCACTTTTTTTTTTCTTCTGGGGATTGACTCAAGGCATTCTACCTTCACTCTATTTTATTTATTATTTTGAAACAGGGTCTCACTAAGTTTCGAGGCTGGCTGTGATCCTCCTGTCTCAGCCTCCCAAGTATGGGGATTACAGCAGTTGCCAATCACGCCTGGCTTATTTCCACTTTTTTGATAGTGACACAAGATTGTCATTTTAATGACGTCTTATCTGTCTTTTGGTCTTGTGCTTTGGCATCACGTTTAAGAATTCATCGCCAAGTTCAAGGCTGTGAACATTTACTCCTATGTTTCCTTTTCTTTTCCTTTCATTTCCTCCTCTCCCTCTCCCTCTCCCTTTCTTTCTTTCTTTTACTGGGGGTTGAACCCAGGGGCATTCTACTTCTGAGCTATACTCCCCACACCTATTTTATTTTTTGTAGTACTGGGGATTGAACCTAGAGGCATTCTACCTTCTAGCTATACCCCCAGCCCAATTTTATTTCTTATTTGGAAACAGAGGCTCACTAGGTTGATGAGAATCTTACTACTTGCTGAGGCTGTCCTTGAACCTGTGATCCCTTAGTCTCAGCTCCCCAAGTACTGGTAGTACAAGTGTGTGCCACCTTATATATTTTCTCGGCTATATTTTCTCACCTTAAGTCACACCACCAAGCTGCTTGTCATTCACTGCTTCTTGCACTTGTAACTTTTACTTATTTATTTATTTTAGTACGAGGATTGAACCCAGGGGCATTCTGCCACTGAGCTATACCTCTAGCCCACCCGCTCTCCCTCCCTCCCTTGCTTTCTTCCTTCCCTTTCTCCCTTCCATTGAACCCTTGAGCATTCTATTTTTGAGCTACACCCCAGCCCTTTTTTTTTGGAAACAAGTTCTTAGTTGCCAAAGGCCTTGCTAAGTTGCTAAAGCTGTCCTTGAACCTGTAATCCTTCTGTCTCAGCCTCCCAAGGACTAGGATTACAGACATGCACCACCGTGTCTGATACTCTCATCCTTTTTTTTTTTTTTTGGCAGTATTGGGGATGGAACCTGGGGGCATTCTATCTCTGAGCTATAGCCCCAGCCCTATTTTTTTACTCTTTATTTTGAAACAGGTCTCACTAAGTGGCGGAGGGCCTCATTAAGCAGCTGAGGCTGCCTGCGAACCCGAATCCTCCAGTCTCAGCCTCCCAAATACTGGGATTACAAGTGTGTGCCACCATGCCCAGCTCCTCCCATCCCTTTTTATTTGTTATTTTGAGATAGGGTCTCACTGAGTTGTCCAGGCTGGCCTCAAACCTGCGATCCTGCCTTAGCCTCCCAAGTAGCTGGGATTACAGATGGGCATTGTGCTCAGCTGCAACTCTAAACGTGAATGCCCAGAGTGAGACATAAAAAGGTTGTCTTCATGGGACAGGAGACTTGAGGTTTGTTTTTATTAGAAGATAATAGCGTCCACTTGTCACATGACTGTTGTGCTTTTTTTGGCCAGGTCCGGGACTTATTTTCCCTTGCTCGGAAGAATGCCCCCTGCATTCTCTTCATTGACGAAATCGATGCGGTGGGAAGGAAGAGAGGTCGAGGCAACTTCGGAGGGCAGAGTGAGCAGGAGAACACGCTCAATCAGCTGCTCGTGGAGATGGACGGTGAGTCGGCAAGCCTGTTGTGCCTGAGACTGCTCTTTATACTTGTCTCCCGTGTCTCTGATGTGACACTTCTGCACTGGGAATAGAACATGGGGACATTCTATCTCTGAGCTACATTTTTAAATTTTTATTTTGAAATAGGGTCTCCCTAAGTTACTGAGGGACTTGCTAAGTTGCTGAGACTTGTACCTGCAATCCTCCTAAGTGCTGGAATTACAGATGTGTACTACCACATCTGGCTGATACTGAGTTTTACATTTTTAAATTTTTATTTTGAAATAGGGTCTCCCTAAGTTACTGAGGGTCTTGCTAAGTTGCTGAGACTTGTACCTGCAATCCTCTTAAGTGCTGGAATTACAGATGTGTACTACCACATCTGGCTGATACTGAGTTTTGAGAAATGAAAACATTCTCAAGCTGGGCGTGGTGACACACACTTGTAATCCCAGCATGTGGGAGACTGAGACAGGAGGATCGCAGTTGCGAAGCCAGCCTCAGTTGCTTAGTGAGGCTCTCCGCAACTTAGTGAGACCATATTTCAAAAATAAAGAATAAATGAATGGGGCTGAGGATGTAGGTTAGAAGTAGAATGCCCAAAATACCTCTTTTTAAATAATCTTTTTTTTTTTTCTTGTGGTACTAGAGATCGAACCCCCGGAGCATTCTACCTCCAAGCTACACCCCCAGTCCGATTTTGTATTCTTTATTTTGAAACAGGGTCTCACTAAGTTGCAGAGAGCCTCACTAAGTAGCTGAGGCTGGCCATGAACCCAGATCCTCACGTCTCAGCCTCCCAAGTACTGGGATTACAAGCATGAGCCACCATGCCCAGTTTAAATAATCTTTTATTTCAATCCTAGTAACAAAATATTCCTGCCTGGCAGCCTGCCATTTTTTTTTTTTTTTTTTTTTTTTTTTTTTTTTTTTTTTTTTTTTTTTTTTTTTTGCAGTACTGGAGATTGAACTCAGGGGCATTCTACCTCCGAGCTACACCCCCAGCCCTATTTTTTATTCTTTATTTTGAAACTGAGTCTCACTAAGTTGGGGAGTGCCTCACTAGGTAGTCGAGACTGGCCGTGAACCCTGATCCTCCAGTCTCAGCCTCCCCAATGCTGGGATTACAAGTGTGCGCCACCATGCCTGGCTTTGTAGTGAGGCCTTCTGCAACTTAGTAAGACCCTGTTTCAAAGTAAAGAATAATTTCCAGAGTTTTCTATATATGATTTGTGCTTGCTTATATTGTTATTGTTCATTGTTTATATTACTCTGTACATACTTCATTTGCTTATTAACATTTCTCATGTACATACAAGTTCTTAATCTTTCAGTGGTTATAAAAAGAATAAAAAATAGGGGTGGGGGTATGGCTCGGTGGTAGAATGCCCCTGGATTCAATCCCCATTTCTTTTTTTTTTTTTTTTTTTTTGCAGTACTGAGGATTGAACTCAGGGGCATTCTACCTCCAAGCTACACCCCCAGCCCTATTTTTTATTCTTTTATTTTGAAACAGGGTCTCACTAAGTTGCGGAGTGTCTCACTAGGTAGCTGAGGCTGGCCATGAACCCAGATCCTACGGTCTCAGCCTCCCAAATGCTGGGATTACAAGCGTGTACCACCATGCCCAGCTCAACCCCCAGTTCTGAAAAAAAAAAAAAAAAAGAAGAAAAATAATTCAAGTTTGTGACTTAAAAAGTGCTGGACAATACATAGAAAACCACCTAACCCGTGTTTGACGGGCCTGCTTTGCTTTCATTTAATCATGGTTGAATCTTGATTATCGTCTTTTCAGGTTTCAACACCACAACCAATGTGGTCATTTTGGCGGGCACCAATCGACCAGATATCCTGGACCCGGCACTGTTGAGGCCAGGGCGCTTCGACAGGCAGATCTTCATTGGTGAGATTGCGTGCACTGGGTTCGAGCTAGTCTTGTGGGTGTAAGTGTCACTGTCTCACTTCTTTTTCCTTAATTTCTAAAGGACCACCAGACATAAAGGGAAGAGCCTCTATTTTCAAAGTTCACCTCCGACCACTGAAACTGGACAGTGCCCTGGAAAAGGAGAAGCTGGCCAGAAAACTGGCGTCTCTCACCCCCGGGTTTTCAGGTGAGTGGACGTAGCCGCTGGCCTCTTTCTAAGTGCACCAGGTTGCCTTCTTGTGTGGCTGTTACTTTTGGATTATGGGAAATTGCAAACATGTAGTTAGAGGGAATCGTAGTGAGCCCGTCAGCACCCTTCGGTAGCTTTAGTAACAGTCTAGTTATAACCCCAGCACTATTTTTTTTTTTTTTTTAAAATTTTGAAACAGGGTCTCACTAAGTTGCTGTGACTGGCGGCAAACCTGGAATCCTCATATGTCAGCTCCACAAGTACTGGGGTTACAGGCGTGTGCCACCCCATGCCTGGTTCAATGTTTTTTGTTATTTGTTTTTTTTGTGGCACTGGGAATTAAACCCAGAGGCATTCTACCCCTGAGCTACACCCCAGCCCTATTTTTTATTTTTATTTGGAAATAGGGTCTCACTAGGTTGATGAGACTTCTCACTACTTGCTGAGACTGTCCTCAAACCTGTGATCCTCCTGTCTCAGCCTCCCAAGTACTGGAATTACAAGTGTGCGCCACTATACCTGGCACTTTTTTTTGCTTTTATTAATAGGTCTATTAAGATAAAATTGATAGGGCTGGGAATGTTGCTCATTGGTAGAGCACTTTGTCTAGTGTGTGTGAGGCCCCAGTACTGTTAAAAGAAAAAAAAAAGATAAATTAATATTCAATATATAAAGTGTATAATATTTTTTGTGGTGCTAGCATTGAACCCACTACCTCTGTGAGCTACATCCTCTAGCCCTATTTTTTATTTGGAAGCAGCATCTCTAAATTGCCAAGAGCCTCACTAAGTTGCTGATGCTGGCCTCAAACCTGTGGCCCTCCTGTTTCAGCCTTTGTGGCTGCCAATTTCTCCACATCCTCACTAATACTTATTACTGTCTTATCTTTTTTTTTTTTTCCATCGTACTGGGGATGTACAATGTACTAGGGATATAGCGTTCTACCTCCGAGCTACACCCTCAGCCCTGTTTTTTATTCTTTATTTTGAAACAGGGTCTCACTAAGTTGCAGAGGGCCTCACTAAGTAGCTGAGACTGACCTCAAACATGGATCCTCTAGTCTCAGCCTCCCAAGTACTGGGATTATAAGCGTGTGCCACCACGCCTGGCCTTTATCTTATTATAGCCATTCTAGTGAGTGTGAAGTGGTATCTCAGGGGTTGTGTATGTGTGTGTGTGTGTGTGAGATACTGGAGATTGAACCCAGAGGCATTCTACCGCTGAATTATACCCCACTCCTATTTTTTATTTATTTACTTATTTATTTTGCAGTACTGAGGAGTTGAATCCAGGGGTTTTCTACCTCTGAGCTAGTCTGTTTTTTTCTTTTCTCTCTCTCTTTTTTTTCTGGTACTGGGGATGGAACCCAGGGGCATTCTACCTCTGAGCTACACCCCCAGCCCTGTTTTTTATTCTTTATTTTGAAACAGGGTCTCACTAAGTTGTGGAGGGCCTCACAAGTTGCTGAGGCTGGCTGTGAATCTGTGATCCTCCTTTCTCAGCCTCCCAAGTACTGGGATTACAAGTGTGGGCTACCATGCCCAGCTAGTCCTATTTTTAATCTTTATTTTGAGACAGAGTCTCACTAAGTCACAGAGGGCCTCACTAAGTAGCTGAGGCTGGCTGTGAACCTGCAATCCTCCTGTCTCAGCCTCCCAAGTCTTGGGATTATAAGCACGTGTCACCCCACACAACTCACTCAGAATTTGTGTGGGTGTGTGTGTGTGGTACTGGGGGTTGAACCCAGGGACATTTTACCTCCAAGCTATACCATGGCCCTGTTTTATTTTTTATTGTGACCCCATGCCTAATGTCATTGAGGTTTTGATTTGCATTTGCCACGTGAGTCATGTTGAGCATCATTTCATGTTGAGCATTTTTTCACAAGTGTGTGCCACCGTGCCCAGCTAATTAACAAGCATTTTATTGATTGATTGATACTGGGGATTGAACCCAGGGGCATTCTGCCTCTAATCTGCACCCCTAGCTCAATTTTATTTTTTGTGGTACTGGGGATTGAACCCAGGGGCATTCTACCTCTGAGCTATACCCCCAGCCCTGTTATTCTTTATTTTGAAACAGGGTCTCACTGAGTTGGGTAGGACCTCACTAAGTGGCTGAAGCTGGCAGCAAACCTGTGATCCTCCACTCTCAGCCTCCCAAGTACTGGGATTACAAGCATGTACCACCAGGCCAGTCTTTATTTTGAAAAAGGATCTCACTGAGTTGCTGAGGGTCTCTCTTAAGTTGCTGAGGCTGACTGCAAACCTGCAATCCTCCTGTGTCAGCCTCCCAAGTTCTAGGATTATAGACATGCACCACCATGCCTGGCTTAACAACCATTTAAAAATACTGCCTTTGCCAGGCATGTTGGCATATGCTTGTAATCCCAGTACTTGGGAGGCTGAGACTGGAGAGTCCAGGTTTGCAGCCAGCCTCAGCTACTTAGTAAAGCCATCTGCAACTTAGTGAGACACTGTTTCAAAAATAAGTAATAAAAAGTAGGGCTAGTGAGACACTGTTTCAAAAATAAGTAATAAAAAGTAGGGCTGGAGGGGTAGCGCAGAGGTGGAGTGCTCCTGAGTTCAATCCCCAGTACCACAAAAAATAAATAAAAATACTGCCTTTGTTACTATGTAAGCCATTTTTTCTATAGTAAATAGTAAATAGTGTCTGTAATATAGTAAAGTAAATAGTGTCTGTAATTATTTGCTATTGCTTTGTGTTATTTCAGAGAGCTGAGGTTGTAGCAGGTAGTACTAATGCTAGAATAACTTGAGTTATTTTGAATCAAATTGCCTGTGGACCTAGTCCTCCCTCACATGTTTGGTGGGTCAGCTGCTCTCTGTTCATTTTGCAGGAGCTGATGTTGCCAACGTCTGTAATGAGGCTGCTTTGATTGCTGCGCGGCACCTTTCAGACTCCATAAACGAGAAGCACTTTGAACAAGCGATCGAGCGAGTCATTGGTGGTAAGGCCGCTGAATGGAACTCACATCAAAAGGCTGGTACAAGCCAACGCGGTGGCACATACTGTCATACCAGTATTTGGGAGGCTGAGATAGGAAGATCACAGGTTTGAGGCCAGTCTCAGCACCCTAGTGAGACCCTGTCTCAAAATAAATAGGGTTGTAGCTCAGAAGTGGAATGCCTGTGGTTTTAATCCCAGTACCAAAAAAGGGCTGATAATGGCAAATTTTAGGCCAGCAGTTTCTTTGTTTTGGCAGAGCTCTAGAAGCAAAGAAAGCATCTCCCCCAGCCTTGGGACTCTCCATGCCTGTCCCAGTGCTGCCTCTGTAAACCAAAGCCAGAGCAGTTGTACTTGCGAGACTGAGACAGGAGTATCGCAGGTTTGAGGACAGCCTCAGCAAGTAGAGAGACTCTCATCAACCCCTATTTCAAAATTAAAATAGGGCTGGGGTATAGCTCGAAGGTAGAATGCCCCTGGTTCAATTCCCAATACCACACACAAAAAAAAAAAGAAAGAAAGAGAAAGACTCCTGTAGTAAACTATGGGGGGAGTTCTTTGGCTTGTTTTGTTTTTTCACATAAGCAAGAAGTGCTTATCTGGACTAGGGGTGTAGATCAGGGATACAGCTAGGATCCACACACCCCCAAAAAAAGGACAAGAAGAAAAGAAGTGGTTATCTGTGGAAAACTGAGGACTCATTCACTTACCCTTTATAACTTTTGCCATGACAGCTGTATGAAATATGCTTGTCTTGGGTTGCTATTGGAAACATTTTTTAAAATCTTTCAGTCTTTTTCATTTTCTTGTGATACTAGGAGTTGAACCCAGGGACATTCTACCTCTGAGCTACACCCCCAGTCCTGTTTTATTTTTATTTTATTTTTATTTATTTATTTATTTTTGCGGTACCAGGGATTGAACCCAGAGGCATTCTACCTCTGAGCTATACCCCCAGCCCTATTTTTTATTCTTTATTTTGAAACAGGGTCTCACTAAGTTGCGGAATGCCTCACTAGGTAACTGAGGCTGGCTGTGAGCCCGGATCCTCTGGTCTCAGCCTCCCAAATGCTGGGCTGTTTTATTTTTAGATAAGGTCTCACTAAATTGCTGAGAGCCTCGATAAGTTGGTGAGGTCGGTCTTGAACCTGCAATCCTCCTGTCTCAACTTCCCAAGTACTAGGATTATAGGTGTGCACCACCACACCCGGCTCCAGTTTCTTTAATGTGTTATCAGTTGAGAAGTTTTCTCAGATGAATTACTTTGAACACAGCAGAACTACTTTTGTCACTGCATGATGATTTGTGTTAGCATAAACTATGCAACATGAGTTTTCACAGTATGGAGTGAGGTCCAGAGCCCCCTCTGTCCAGGCCCAGGAGAAAGTCTGCTTAGGTTGGAGGACCTTTGGCTCTATAGCTGACCCTGGGCTCCACGCCCAGTGTCTTCTGTCCCCAGGGATTTACATTTTCTGGTCTATTCTGCTGCTTTGTTGGCTGCCTCTTCAACCCCTCAATGAGGTGTGTCAGCATTGGCCGCCTCAGCTCTGAGTAGTTATCTCCAGGTCAGAAACTAGCTCAGGACTCGCTTCCTCTGCCTCAGCACCAGACACCAGTGGGCCTCTGGAGGCAAACATCTTCATGCACCCAGGACTTGACTATTCCGTTTGCCTGGACTAAGTATGAGAACCTTTCTGGCATCCTTTGTTTTCTGTGCATTTTACATTTGACGTTGACCTAGTGCTGAATTTTATTTTACATTCCTCTTTATTTCCCAAATCAGGAATTGTATCGGGGCGTGGTGTCGCACGCTGTAATTCCAAAACTTGGGAGGCTGAGACAGGAGAACTGCAGGTTCAAGGACAGTCTCAGAAAGTAGTGCGACTCATTAACCTAGCACAAAAAACAAAAACAAAAAAGCCCCAGGATTTGTCATAAAAGAGTGAGAGAATTAGGATAAAGTTGGCCTGGGAGTTGGGAATGCATTTTTGCTGTACTTGGGTATTTTCAAACTCAACCCTTTGCTTTGGTCCTGACCTGGATTAAAATTTTTTTAATTAGCCAGGCGTGGTGGTGCACGCTTCTTTTTTTTTTTTTTTTTTTTTTGCGGCACTGGGGATTGAACCCAGGGGCATTCTACCTCCGAGCTACACCCCCAGCCCTATTTTTTATTCTTTATTTTGAAACCGGGTCTCACTAAGTTGCAGAGTGCCTCACTAGGTAGCTGAGGCTGGCCGCGAACCCGGATCCTCCGGTTTCAGCCTCCCAAATGCTGGGATTACA
>PVLC010030384.1:0-19428 GCA_004027655.1 Graphiurus murinus | reverse complement strand
GGGCGTGGTGGCTCACGCTTGTAATCCCAGCATTCGGGAGGCTGAGACCGGATGATCCGGGTTCGCGGCCAGCCTCAGCTACCTAGTGAGGCACTCTGCAACTTAGTGAAACTCGGTTTCAAAATAAAGAATAAAAAAAAATAGGGCTGGGGGTGTAGCTCGGAGGTAGAATGCCCCCGAGTTCAATCCCCAGTACCGCAAAAAAAAAAAAGGGAGGAAAAAAAAAAGAATCAATTTCAAGCTGAGCATAGTGGCAAATGCTTTATAATCCCAACACCCCTAGGTTCAATCCCCAGCACCAAAAAAAAAAAAAAAAAAAAAAAAAAAAACTTCAGTCAGTTTAGGGATAACATGGTTTTAAAAAAAAAGAAGAAAACATTGATTGCCTCTTACTAAGAAGGAGCAGCATATAAATTAGGGTCCGTAGAGAAAGCAGGAGAAAAACTCCCATATCTAGGACAAGTATTGTACACAGTGGTCATTGTGCTAACTCAATTAATGAATGGGTACCTTTGGTCTGGACAGTCATGTTTAATATTCAAGAAAGATTTGAAAATGAGCTCTTTCTGTTGAGTCAGTGGATGGCAGCATCAGCCACTTGTATATAATGTATTCCATTAACAGACCAGATCTACTGGTTGGATTCTTTACTTATTTGGTTAATGTATAGTTCATTGACATTTTGATCTTCATTTATAGAAACAATTCTGGGGATTAGAATTCTTTTAATTCCTAATAACCTTTGTATTATTACACCTGGATTGTTGGAAATGAAAATAATATGTCTTTACCTTGTAGAATTTTGGAAGCGCTAGCAAATCTGGAACATCAAACAAAAAACCTGGTATGTATCAAAGTGAGCTTGAAAAATTACCAAAGTGTTTGCTCTGTTGTAAAGTCTTGAATTTATAGTTCTATTTTTCTTCTTTTCAGAGATTGCTCAAGTAACTTCTGCATATGTTGCTTCTGGTGCTGAGCAACTTAGTCTTGCACCAGGGCAGTTAATATTAATTCTAAAGAAAAATGCAAGTGGATGGTGGCAAGGGGAATTACAGGTAATATTTTTTAACATCTGTCAATTTTATTACAAAAATATTGCATGCTCATAAAATCAATAAAAATTTTAGGTCACCCATGATCATATCACTGCAGAGCTAGTCAATATCCGTGTTTTACTGTATTATGTTTTAATCTAGCCTTTTGCCTATTCATTTCTAGCACAGTTGAGTTGATACTATAAGTAATAATTTAAAGAATAATTTCTATAATTGTTTTCCCATAATCATCCCTTAATAAACCATAGGTTGCTTGTCTAAAGGAAAGCATAGCGTCGTCGTGGTCTGAGATAGTCCCAGGTTGCAGTGTGTCCTGTAGGAGAGAGACCCGATCTAGGGAGGTTACTGAGAAAATACCACGTTGGACTGTCCCCCATCGACTTGGGTTTTGAGACAGCAGTGCAAGGAAATAGTGCAGACATGCATGAGCCTGTGTTTTCCTAGAAGGTCAACAGATGGTTGTTGCATAGGTTTTGATAGAGAAAGATCATTGTTCTATCATTTCTAAAATTCCCTTACTAGTCAAAACTAAAAAGTACTTTAAGGTTAAATGATGAAAGATATGATAGCTGTATTTTATACAAAATTGGTAATGATTATCATACAGAGGATAAACGTAGCTTTATTGCAAATCAGAGTCTTAGGATTCCTAAAGAACCAGGGTGGTAGGGAGATTAAACTTAGTATTCTCTTGAGTAACCCCCTAAATTAATACCTTTGAAGGTAGACCCAACTAAATGATAAACATGGTTCTTCATAAATTTTATAACTTCCTGATTCGTTTCTAACAAAACTCCAAGAGGTATTTTCAGGTCACTGCACCATTTTAAGAAAGATCTTTATAGACTATAAAATGTTATTTGTATGAACTAGTCAGAGAACTCAACCTGAAAAGCCTCCAGGCAGACCTCTCAGCTGGCATTTTCAGCAACACTTTGAGATGTTCAGGATAGTGAGTGTTCTGGTTGCTTAACATTGACCTGGAAGGCCAGAGCTGAGTCCAGGGGTCCCCACAACCATCCTCACTTCCGAAACAAATTGCAAGTTTGAGGGTCATGAAGACTACTCTCAAATTTAGTGGTTCACTAGAAGGACTCCTGTAACTCACTGAAAACTGTTTCACTCACAGTTACAGTTTATTACTATAAAGGGATGCAGATTAAAGTCAGCCAAGGGAAGACTGGGGCAGAGTACAGGAACGTTCCGTATGGGAACATCTAGTTGTCCTCTCCCAGTGGAGTCATGGGTGGTCTAACTCTTCCTGGTAACGATATGTGACAATATAGAGCATTGCCAATGAAGGAAGCTTTTACTGGAGCTTCGTGTCCAGAGCTTTTTATTGGGGTTCCCTCACGTAGATACAGTTGATTGTCCACGTGGTTAAACTCAGTGTGCAGCCCCAAAGTACCAATGGTAAATCACATGGTGAGACTTGGCCGGCCCTCAGGTAAATAAAGACACTTACCAATCAGAATATTCTAAGAGATTAGTGTCTAGTAGCCAAGTACAAAGGCCAGACCTGTCTTTGAACAAGGTTAAATTCTTTATTATATAGCCAAGATTTCTCAAATTTTTAAATTGTGTCTCAATATTGTTTTTAATTTCATCTTTCAATTGTATATTCCTTTTGCTAATTTTATAGGCTAGAGGAAAAAAGCGACAAAAGGGATGGTTTCCTGCCAGCCATGTTAAACTTTTGGGTCCAAGTAGTGAAAGAACCACACCTGCCTTTCATGCTGGTATGAAAATGGGTTACCTTATATTTCATCTCAACTTTGTAATTCATCAGCTTTTTAGATTAGCTGACTCTTGGAGAGATAGGAGAAATTTGTCCTTTCCTTACTTCTGCTTAAAAGTAACACGCCACCGAAAACTTCCCTCCTGAGAAGCTCCATGCAGAAAAGGCCTGCCAGCTGCTCACTGGTTCTTGAGCCACTGCACTCCTTGACAGTTTTCAATGTGGAATTGCAACACCATCATACTTAAGTGAAGCAGTTCACTTGGATGTTTAACTGGAATTGGTTGATTTCAGTTAATTCTTGTTTTTATAAAACGGGAAATGGGGGATGGAGGACAGGAGACAAAGTAGCTCAAAGACAATTTTAATTTTCTACTTACACTGTTGAATATTGGGGTAATTTAAATGCTTGGGATTGTTTTGATTCCTGTAGGAATAATTTATTTGTTTAATTATTATCTCATTGTTTTTGATAGTGTGTCAGGTGATCGCGATGTATGACTATGTTGCAAATAATGAAGATGAGCTCAATTTCTCCAAGGGACAGCTTATTAATGTCATGAACAAAGACGATCCTGACTGGTGGCAAGGGGAAATCAACGGAGTGACCGGTCTCTTTCCTTCAAACTATGTCAAGATGACGACAGACTCAGATCCAAGTCAACAGTGTGAGTAGTATCAAATTATTTACCTCTCCTCTGGCGTGAAAACTTTAATATGCAGGACAGCATTTACTACTGTCCTGGACCAGATCTTACGCTCTGCACTCAGCAAGTGTAGGCTAACATTTAAAGTAAGAAAAAACAAAAGACATGTTTTACAAGATCAGAAGTCTTCTTGCTTATTTTAAATACTTTTCACTAGCTTCCAACCTTAATATTAGATTTATCTGAAAAAAAAAAAAATGTGTAATTTCTCGTATGGGTTCTTTGGTATGCGAGCTGTCTGTACTGCAGCTTCCCTTCACCACCGGTCTGTCTCAGCTTCCAGTGTTCTTTTGCAGCTTAATACAAAGTAGCTCTAGTACTGTAATTGCCATAGTCACCTTTCTGTACCCTTTTATTGCACAGATGCCATTAGTTTTCCAACCTTACATTTATTTCCCAAATGTTTTCACATAATCCAGGTTGGAAGAAAATTAAATAATTTGTTTAGGCTGTGTATAAAGCCCTCAGATTCTTTAGCTATCCATCTCATCCCTCAAAAGAGGTATGAATCAAGGTCTTTCTCACTGTTTTCAGAATAGTGGTCCAGATCTCATAGTGTTAAATCCCATATTGTACAAAATTATCTCTTGAAAGTTACATACCCTTTTTATAGTTAATAATAATATAGCATTTATAAATTAGGGAATAAATAGTACTTATAAATAACTTTTTACCTTTGTAAAATGGGTGTCACTTTTTCCCATCCTTTTGATTTTTAATTTGTTTACAAAATAGGTTATGATTTGTATTTTTATCACTATAGTGAAATTATCAAAAAGATTTAGCCTTTCATTTTATTTTAGTTGTGAAGAACATGTAAGTGGTAACTCAGAACTGAGATGCATTTATGATTTGAAGCAAAGGTTATCAATTTATTTTATACCACATCTGTATTTTCATTTTAAAGCTTGTAAAGACAGTTCTGGTATTGGGAGAAGATTACCCTTTAAATAAATCAACAAAACCTTGTATGGAGGTAGGATAGGAGGAGTCCAGGTTTTTGTGGTTTGACTATTGCCCAAAATGTCTCAGGGTTTCAGGAGAAGTGGTAAAGAAAATTATAACAACTTAGATTTCCTAATCAATGGCCACTTTTAAGTTCTGATAGTTTTGCAGTTTATAGTAATAAATTAAAAATCAGTTTATAGCCAAGCGTGGTGGTGCGCGCTTGTAATCTCAGTACTTAGGAGGCTGAGACCAGAGGATCTGGATTCTCGGTCAACCTCAGCTACTTAGTGAAGCTCTCTGCAGCTTAGTGAGACCCTGTTTTAAAATAAAGAATAAAAAATAGGACTGAGAGTGTAGCTTGAAGGTAGAATGCTCCTGGGTTCAATCCCCAGTACTGCAAAAAAAAATCAGTCTATAATTAGAATTACCTGCAGCATCTTTCTGAGAGCTGAGAGGGGAATATTCTTTTCAGACTTACTGTGTCTGGAAGGTGTTTGCTAGTGATCCCTGATGTCCAGTCAGTCACTACATCTGGCTTTTGTGGCATCTGTGATATAAAGTGATGGTCTTAAAGATATTTTGTTGTTGTTTTAATCTTGTTTCCAGTATTAGAACATTTTTTCCAATTAAGTATCATATAATGAGGAATATAAATAACAGATACTATTCTAACTGAAGGGCAAGACCATGCCCCAAGCCCTCCAGAACCTTCTTTTTCCCTACCTATTCTATGAGTGTTTTCAGATTCCCCTCTGGGGATAATTCAAAGATCACTATTTTAGAGAAATTTTCTGCAAGACAATGACAGCCTCCTAGAAAAGTAACCTCAGGAAGTTGAATGACAGCTTCTTATTCTTAAAAGAAACCACATACTCAGTTGCCAGTAAATGTTGTCCAAGGACATATTTACCACGCAAATTACTTTTGGCCAGAGTGCTTTGTGCATTCCAGCATGGGCAGAGCTGGCAGAGCCTCCGTTTGCCTATAGATGAGGGTCCTATCTGTATGGCTTTATCAGCACTCTAGATCAGCACCGTGCAAAACTGGCCACAAGCCACATGTCACTTTTGAGCGGCTGAGAAATGAAATCTTTAGTAAATTTAGTTTTAATAAATTTAAAGCTAAATAGCCACTTATAGCTGGTGACTGTTATATTGGACTACTCTAGAAGACAACAATCTCAAGCCCCTCATTTGAAATAAAATAAGAAAATAGCAATAGTGAATCACAGAAATAAGAAGAAAAGTTGTTCTGCAGTCATGACTGATGTACACAATAAATTTAAAGGAACAAAGTTCCCATGTGCTTCAAATTTTATTTGCTATGATGTATTTGGGATTTTATGTTAACATTCTTTCTACTATTAAATGAATAAGTTCATTCATCTCATAAGTATTCTTTGAGTGTCCACCATGTATGAACGTTTGAAATACAAACATGAAAAGATACTCAGTTTAATGGGGAACAGATATTCAGGTTAACTTAACAGTTGCTATAATGAATATTTATACTCTCTTAAGTCTCTGGGACAAGGAAGGCATGTTATCACTGGCAGGCTGCACGGAGGGTGCGTGAGCAGGGACGTGGAGAAGTAGCAAGAGAAGAGCAAGGGTTGGGAGCAAGAGGAGACAAAGTTTTCTTCTTGACCACTCTACTACTAAGAGCTGAGAAAGTAGGATGTTCAAGATTAATTTCAAAACAGGGATAATTACAAAGTTCTCTTTGTTACAAAATTATTACCACTAACTTTACCTGTTACTTTGGTGTCAGCTGATGTATATGTTTTTTTAGTTTGATCATAATCTAAAAACGGAATTTTTATTGTTTTGCCTTGATGAATGGCCAAAGATTCATCCTGGAATGAAAGAGCTGGTTTTTTTTCTTTTTTTTTACCTTTTTTTGGTGATACTGAATATTGAACTCAAGGACATTCTACCACTGAGCTACTCCCCCAGCCTGATTTAATTTTTTATTTTGAAAGAGCCTCACTAAGTTGCTGAGGCTGTCCTAGAACCTGCAATCCTTCTGTCTCAGCCTCCCAAGTACTAAGATTGCAAGACAATTCTGTAATTCTCATGACAATTTCCAAATAGATTGCTCTGAGAAAGCTTATTTTTCCTATAAAACAACCATTTAAATTGCATAAGAGACCAATTTTATTTGAAATAATAATTAATAGAAACTAAAGAGTCATAATTGTGTCTTCAAAGATGAAGAATAGAGTTAATCATATTGGTAGCTGTGAAATTGATACACATAAAGTTTAAATATACCTATTATTTTAATAGGAAGTAGTTCAAAAAATGCTTACTCCTTAAAGTCAGGGATCAATTTAAGGGTTGTTTTTTTTTGGGGGGGGGTTGTGTGTGTGTGTGGTTGAGGGGGTTACTAGGGATTGAATCCAGGAGCATGCTACCTTCGAGCTACAACCCCAACCCTATTTTATTTTTTATCTTTGAAACAGGGTCTCACTAACTTGCTTAGGCTAGCCATGAACCTGTGATCCTCCTGTCTCGGCCTCCCAAGTACTAGGATTACAGGCATGCGCCCACCACACCCGGCTGATTTGAGATGTTTGTTATACCTACCCAGATTTTTAGAAATGAATCATCACCTGGGCAAGGTGTCTCATGTCTGTGTCTCAGTACTTGGGAGGCTAAGACAGGAGGATTTCAAGTTTGAAGCCAGCCTCTGCAACTTAGCAAGACCCTGTTTCAAAATAAAAAAATAAAAGAAAGGGCTATGGATGTAGCTCAGGGATAGAGGGCCCCTGGGTTCTATCCCCCAGTACCAGAAGAAAAGGAAGGAACAGAGGGAGGGAGGGAGGATGGATCTGTTTATGGTCTTTGTATGAGGCATTGAGGGCTGGTTAGATTATCAATTACCATTTGTGTTTCTCTGGCCCTTGGCCCTCATAAATATTATTTTTATTTTATTATGTAACTAGAACATTTTTATAGGCTGAGAATTTTACTAGTTCAAATTTGTTTAGTTGATGTTGCATGTTATTATTAGTCAATTTTTCTCACCCACCTAATTTGCGTTATGTTCATTTTATTCCTCGTTTTTCTTTTTTTAGGACCCAATGTTGTCTTCCAGTTGTGAAAGCACCCCAGAGACCCACTATCCAAGTTTGACTCTAGCGTGGAGTCAGGGCAGGCAGCCCTGATCAAATATCTCCTACACAATTCATTTACTTCGTTTGAATGTTAAAGCCACTTGTGATTATTTCTCTGTGTTTCTGATTTACAGTTAAAATTTATTTGTAACAAGTTCAAGGATAGTGGGTCTTTGTGTGGCTTTCCCTGCTGTTCACTCTGGCATCCTTTAGCATTTTTCTTCTTTTTTAATTTGGTAATTGTAGGTCATTAGCATGCATATTGAGTTTGCCCTAACATGGTGGGAGTTCAAACACACAAAGACCCACTATTTGTTCAAACTATTCTCTCTGGTTTGGAATGGGCTACCATGCTTCTCTGATGTTATTGCAACATGTGTATTCATTACAGAAGTGAAATGAAGTTTGCTTATATTCTGCTATTATGTTTGATCCAACCCAATCACAGTGAGCCCTTAATTAGTTCAATTTGTGATCTGTCCTCAAACATGCACTGTTGATTCTATTCCATTCTAATATGCCTCTATGAGTACCAATATTTATATTTGTTTCAAGGCCAAGAACTGGAAATTACCTTTTCTCTATTTTCTGTGTAATTGGAGTGGGAGCAGTAGCACTTGTGGGGGTGGGGGAACTTTTCTGATATCCCAGAAGATGAAGTGGCCTGCTCTGATTTTGTGCGTAGAGTGGGGTATGTTTAGGCTGTGTCAGCTGCCCAGGGATGAGCACTGTGAGTTCCTGTAGGATCTTTATTTCTCTGAGCTAATGAAGATACTATACCATGTGCTCTTGCACTTAGGTTTTACTTCTTCGACTACCTAAAAATGGAGTATTTTTCAGGAATGAAAGGCTCCCATCATTGACTGTGAGATATGAAATCTTCTCCAGCTTATAATATACCTATAATATATTTTAAAGTCAGAATTGTTACCTATTTTAATCAGGTAATTCCATGTTCCAGAATACAAAAAGATACTGGTTATATATGTAGTGAACATCATAAGGAATCCTTAGGGAGTTTAAATGCCCCTGAAGTAGGCAGACCAGCTCTAGTCTAGCAGGATCCGGAGTACAGGAAGGATGTGTGAGAGCTGCATTCCTCTGTGTCAAGGAAGCTTCTTTGAGGCTAGGAGATTGACTTTTACCATCCCAGCTTCTGTGGCTAATACCTCTTCTTTAGGCACATTGGATACTTTGGCATAGGATTTTACTTCTCCTTGAATGGAAAATGCTTTAAAAGCAACAAACATTATAAACTAATTATGTGAGAGTGCTTAGCTGAAACAAAAGGAGTTTAATAGACAGTATTAAGCTATATTTGAAAATCAGTGAGAGTTTATGCAACTTAAAATGTTTACAAACTGCAGTGCAATCTACTGTTTGTGAATGTCTGAGTATTATCAGGAAGTGTACATACAGCCACAGGATCTTATTTCCTCAGAGTTCTCTAAGAAAAGTGAAATATGTTTTTATACCTTTCAGTTTAAGTTAGAGACATATTTTGTGCAATATTTATATTAATGTGCCTATACATTACAAATAAGTTGTTTCAGTCATACAGTGCCTAAATCATAACTTTATGGCACTTGAGAAGAATCAGCAGTTTAATTAAAACTTCACAAAGTTCAAATGTCTGTGTTCTAAAATATTTCCCATTATTGGGGTCTAATAGTATGTATGCTCCCTAGAGTGGGGATTTTTAGTTATTAAATCACCTCTATTTTTAGCATTTGGCATAATTGTGATATTTTATAAGCATGACATTAGTAGGAAAGCAATAATATCACTTTACTAGTAGAATAAAAGATTTGCCTGCAGTCACTAAAAAGAGACAGTGCAAAAACTGAGTCCTGGAGAATTCAGCTGACTTTTCCCAACTGTCACCTGGTCTTGCCATTTATCCTTTGAACTTTCTGTTTTCATACTTCATAGTTAAGTTCAGTTTAAGGAAAGTTATTTTAAATCTGATATTAGCAATCAGACCATCCTTGATTAACCACATTATTTGGTATAACGTATTTTCCTTGTAATTTTGAATTTGGGCCTATCTAATATATTGATAAATTATTTCAAAAGTATTTTTGCAACTCAATTTCATTTTTGTGCTGATAAATATAGACTATTAGGAATGACATTCAGGTTGAGGGTTTTTTTTATTTAATAATTGGTGCATTGTAAACATATCAGGTTGAGTTTAACATTTATAGTCAATCTGAAAATAATGTGTTCATCAGGTACCTATGGATTAAATCACATAATAGCCCAATATTTAAGCTGAATGTCTGGAAAATAAACTTACTGTACTAACTGAAAATGCCACTCTTTGTGTAGGTATTCTGTCAAACATTTGAGAGAAAGCTAAAAAGAAAGGAAATTCTATGACATACAATGTTAACCTAGATCCTTCTTAGAAGTGCATGCAATTCTTCACAATACCTCACTCAACCATGTATTTGTTCTCATCCTCATTCAATGTAAGGCAGCTTTCAATTTCCTTAGAAGGAACAACTTGATCAGAAACATCAAATTTTTAAATGGGAGTACATTTGAATATATTTGAATCCTAAAGAATAATATCTGTTTATTTAAAGATTGCAATATGTGATGATCACTTTTAATGTATGTAACTAAACTTGATGGGTTTTCCAGCCATGAACAAAAATCAGTTCTAAAACCAAAGCTGATTTTTACAAAATTTGAAAATTAAAATCCACCCTATCCGTTGTGTAGTTTCTCTAAAACTTTACCATAAGAAGTCATTTTGAAATAATCCAACTATTTAAAAAATGTAACTGCTATTTTAATGTTTTAAAATATAGTATATACACTGGTAGTTTAAAAGAAACTGGGGAAAGGAAAAGTAGAGAAAGATATGCCAATTTCAATCCAAAACTTTACTTGCCAAGTTTTCTTAGAATGAATTTTCCCAAGTTATGAATCTTGTAAATAAAATCTATAATGGAAATATTAAGAGACTTTCGTCTAAAGTGGCATTATTGGATGCTGCTGTGATGCTACTGTAATGTAATAAATTATTAAATTGTTGCAAAGTGCTGTTTTTGCCTTAAATTTTTATTTTGTGTGTATTGAAAGCTATAGTATTAAAGGTATTGAGATTGTGCAAATGCTGGGCACGCTTGGCATGAGATAATCTGTTATTTTTACAAAATTGTAATATTACTATGCAAGTGTGTTTATTAAAAGGACACGAACTACACTACTTGTATTGTGTATTTCTTTTGAAGTATTCTTTAAATTTTATTTTTAATTGTTAAATGTAGGTATAATTAAATGTCCTTGGAATTTCTCTTTTTTTCTTAATGTAGTCTCTAGGTATAGACTCAACAATTACTTTATGTCACAGGGGCAAAAGAAATTGAGATAACTCCATCTCAAAAACAAAAGAGATTTTGATTTTAATATGGTATTAAATATGCTTACCAAAGTAAAGGGAAAATGTAATCTAGGATACTAACAGACTTTTATGTCTTCCAAATTAGTACTCACCCGAGAATGTGGAGTAAGACTTTTTAGTATAAAATAGGAGTCTATATCAAAGAACCTGCAGCGAATACTTGGGGTAATCAGAGTCAAGCAAAGTGTTACGCTTAAGTTATCCAGTTCACGGTTTTGTAAGCCCTTGGATAAAATGAAAAATATGAATCAAAATTTAGCCATCAATGCCTAGTGTAAACAACTTTTTCCCAAAGCCTTTCCTCACCTCAGGAAAGTTATTCAGTTAACATGCATTGAGTATTTGCATGAAGCCAAGCAGAGTACTAAGTACTGGGGATGCAAAAATGAGCATGAGAGGGTCCTGGCCTCAGCAGTGCACGGCTCTGTGAAGGGAGCAGGCCATCAGCAGATAATTATAGAATAGCCTAAGCACAGTGGTGGGTGCCTGCTGGCACCAAGGGAGTGCAGAGGAGGAATACCTGATGCAGCTATGAGTTATTATGAAGGATTTCCTAGAGGAAGCAGCTACCAGATCCGTAAGAGAAATAGGGGGAAGGCAAATTGGGCGGTAGAATGGTGGAGAGTATGATCAGAAAAACAGCATGGGTGGGGGCCGGAGGTGTGAATATAGGCAGTTCAGTGTTGCTAGAGTTGAAGTGCAAAGCCAGGAGCAGTGAAAAGCAAAGCTTGAGAAGCAAGTCAAGGGTTAAATCAGAGAGTCACTAGCTCCCTGGGGGACACTCTCATGCCTGGGCCCAGGTCAACCTGGACATGGGGAAGATTTAAAGAATGTTCCGCTATCTAACCACAGTGGAGAAAAATGTTGAAAGAGTTCTGAGGGAAAGGTGGCAGGAATCAGGAATTGGGGACTGCTGGAATGTGAGGGCAGGTGAGCGTCAGTTATTCCCAGGTTTGTATCTTGGGTGGCAGGGTGGGATAATGCTGCCACCAACTGCAGTAAAGAACCAGAGTTGTGTAGGTTTTTACCACAAAGCACCTGTGGGTTGTCCAGATAGAATTGTCCAGCAGGTAGAGAGATGCAGTCAAGATATACAACAACAGAACTAGGTGCGGTGGTGGACACCTGTAATCCCAGTAGTTGGGAGGCTGAGACAGGAGGATTGCAGGTTTGAGACCAGCCTCCACAACTTAGTGAGACCCTGTTTCAAAACAAAAAGGGCTAGGGGTATAGTTTACTGGTAGAATGCCCCAGGTTCAATCTCTAGTATCAATAAATAAATTTTTGTGTTATATATATTATGTATATGTATGTATTAATATGTAATATATATAGCATTAAATGTACATCAGCTGGTGGAATGATGACTGCCTTGCACGCCAGTGGTTGTCAAACCAATGAAAGTGGATGAGATTACTAGGGAGATGAGACCTCTGAGATCAGCACTTAAGGGTGAGTAGTGAAAGGAACTCGTGAACACAGGAAACAGGCTTTAAGAAATTGTGCTAATGTTGCCACCATTTTTTAAAAGAATGAAATTCTGGCTGTGCAGCCATTGCTTGTACCAGTTTAAAAAAAAAAAAAAAAGGAAAGTATCTTTATTGAGGACTTAGTATAGGTACTTTTCTGAGGTCCTCGAATGTATTAACTCAATATTATTTTCTTTTTATGGATACGGAAATGAAGAGAGGTGAAATAACTTGTCCAGGGTCCCATAGCTAGTAAATGGTCAAGTTTCTTCAGTGCTGTGGCTTCTGAGTCCTGTTAAAAATCTCTACATTAGCATCTAGTATTGCCCCCATTTTTATAATAATGAAGTTCTGGCTGTATAACCATTACTCATACCAGTGATAAGAAAAGAGGAAGAATTAGAGACTGTGCAGCATCCATGTGAAAAGTACACAGAAAAGAAGCAAGGACTATATAATAACAATCTTAACAATAGCATCCAAAAGGATAAGTTTGAACATAATCACAGTTTCTTCAGTAAAGAGCTTTATTGATATACAATGCAACTCACCCATTTAAAGTATACATTTCAATGGTTTTTAGTATCTTAATAGCTGTGCAGCCATCACCATAAGACCCTTTCATCATCTCAAAAAGAAATCCTATACCCTTTAGAAAATATTGCTCCCTTATCTCCCTGGGGTCCCTCAACCCAAGCCCTAGATAACCACCGATGTTTCCGTCTCCATGTTTGCCTGTTTTGGACATTCCACATATACAGAATCATAAATCTGTGGGGTTTGTGACTGGTTTATTGCACTTAGAATAATGTTTTCAAGGTTCATCTATGTTGTAGTATGGGTCTGTATATCAGTCCTTTTAATGGCCAATTCCACTGTACAGATATGACATGGTTTTGTTTTGTTTTGTTGTTTGTTTTTGTGTGTGTGTATGTGGTACCGAGGATGGAACACAGGGGCATTCTACCTCTAAGCTATACCCCCAGCTGTATTTTTTATTCTTTATTTTCAAACAGGGTTTCACTAAGTTGTGGAGAGCCTTACTAAATAGCTGAGGCTGGCCGAGAACCCAGCTCCTCCTGTCTCAGCCTCCCAAGTACTGGGATTACAAGCGTGCGCCACCACGCCCGGCTCAGCTATGACATGTTTTATCTGTTCATTAGTTGATAGACATTTCAGTTGTATCTACTTTGTGGCTATTGTGAGTAATGCTGTTGTGAATATTCATGTGTAAGTTTTTGTATGAGCATATGTCTTTATTTCTTTGGAGGGGTATATATACCTAGGAGTGGAAATTTTGGTCAAATAGTAACTGTATTTTTAACTTTTTGAGAAACTGCCAGACTGCTTTCCAAACTGGCTGTTCTGTCTTCCCACCAGCAATGTACATTTCTGTTCCTCCACATCTTCACCAACACTTGTTACTCTCTGACTTTTTATTATAGCCATGCTTGTAGGTGTAAGTGGTTTCTCATTGTGGTTTTAATTTGCATTTCCCTGGTGACTGATGTTCTGAGCATCTTACCATGTTCATGTTGGCATTTGTGTATCTTTGGGGAAATATCTATTCATCTCCTTTGCTTATTTTTAAATTGAGTTAGTAGTCTTCATAACCACTTTTTAAAGACTTATTAAAGCAGTTTTAGGTTCATAGCAAAACTGAGAGGAAGGTTTAGAGATAACACCCCCTACGTCGTACCCCCATACATGTATAGCCTATCAATATTCCCCATCAGAGTGAGTAGTACATAAGTTACAATTGATGAACCTGTGTTGACATATCATTATTGCCTGAAGTTTGTAGTGTGCATGCTGGTTCGCTCTAGATGTCATACACTCTGTGAGTTTGGACAACTGTTTAATGATGTGTATTTACATTACAGTATCTTCCAGAGTAATTTCACTGCCCCCAAAATTCTCTGTGCTCCACCTGGTCATCTTTTCCTCCCCTGTAATCCACAAATCTTTTGCAGTCTCCATAGTTTTGTCTTTTCCAAAATGTTATATGGTTAGAATCATATAGTATATAACCTTTTCAGGTTGGCTTTTTGAGTAATATGCATGTAAGTTTCCTCTATATCTTTTCATGACTTGATCTTTTCTTTTTGGTACTGAATAATACCATTGTCTCAATATACCACAGTTTATTTGTCCATTTACTTACAGAAAGGTGTCTTGGTTGCTTCCAAGTTTGGGCAATTAGGAGTAAAGCTGCTATAAATAACCCATGTGCAGGCTTTTGTGTGGATATAAGTTTTCAGTTCCTTTGGGTAAATACGAAGGACCATGATTGCTGGCTCATGGAGTGTGCTTAGTTTTGTAACAGCCAGACCATATTCCAAAGTGGCTGTACTATTTGGTATTCCACAGCAATGAGTGAGAGTTCCTGTTGCCCACATCCTTGCCAGCATTTGGTGTTGTGTGTTGTGGATACTGGCCAGTCTAACAGGTGTGGAGTGGTATCTTATTTTAATTTGCATTTTCCTGAAGAAATGACGCATATAATTTTTTCATACACTTATTTGCTATCTCTTTACTTCTTTGGTGAGGTGTCTGTTAAGATATTTGTCCCACTTTTAAAATCAGGTTGTTTATTATTTTTAAGAGTGCTTTGCATACTTTGGATAATAATCCATCAGATATATCTTTTGCAAATGTTTTCTATTCTACTACTAGTCTGTGGCTTGTCTTTTATTTCTTTACTAGGGATCAAACACAGAGGCATTCTACCTTTGACCTACACCTCCAGCCCTTTTTCAAATTATTTTTGTTTTGAAACAGGGTCTTGCTAGGTTGCTGAGAGTCTCACCAAGTTTCTGAGGCTGATCTTGTGCCTGCAGCTGTCCTGTTTCAGCCTCCCAATTACTGAGACTTACAGGCATTCATCAGGGTAGCTTTTCTTTTCATTCTCTTGATTATGTCTTTAACAGAGCAGAAATTTTTAGTGAAGTCTATCTAGCTTATCAAGTCTTCCTTTCATATATATTTACATTTAAAGTCATCACTAAACTCAAGATCATGTAGATTTTATCCTGTTATTTTTGTAGGAGTTTTCTGTGATGTGGTTCACATTTGAGTCTTGGCACTCTGGTCCGTTGAGTTAATTTTCATGAAGGATATAGGTCTATATCTAGATTCATTTTCTTTTCATGTGGATGTCCACTTGTCTCAGCACCATTTGTTGTAGTGAATTGCTGTTGCTCTTTTGTCAAAGGTCAATTGACTATATTTATGTGGGTCTATTTTGGGGCTTTCTATTCTGTTTCATTGATCTATTTATTTGCCAGAACCACATTGTCTTGGTTACCCTAGATTTAGTAAGTCTCAAGGTCCAGTAGTATCAATCCTGCAACTTTTTTCGTATTGTAGTGACTATTCTGAGCTTTCTGCTTCTCCATGTAAACTTTAGAATTGGTTTTCAAATCATGTTTTAAACTTCATCTTAAACATGAACACAAATTATGAAAGATATGCCTAGTGGAGTTTGCTTGTTTATTGTGTATATGTGTGTGTGGTACTAGAAATTGAACCCAGGGGCATTCTACCTCTGAGCCACACACCCCAACCCTTTTTATTTTTTATTTTGAAACAGAGTGTCAGTAAGTTATCTTATGCTGGCCTCAAACCTGTGACTCTCCTGTCTCAGTTTCAAATGGGGTTATAAGCATGTACCACTACACCCAGGTAAGGGAACTATTTTAATGCTGTTATCAAAAGGCAAAAATCTTAGTCTGTTAGTCTTTCAAAGAAAGTGATAAAATGAATGTAGTAGGAAGTACAATAGAAATGTCACTTTGACTGAGACCGGAGGATCTGGGTTCTCGGCCAGCCTCAGCTACCTAGTGAGGCACTCCGCAACTTAGTGAGACTCGGTTTCAAAATAAAGAATAAAAAATAGGGCTGGGGGTGTAGCTCGAAGGTAGACGCCCCTGAGTTCAATCCCCAGTACCGCAAAAAAAAAAAAAAAGAAATGTCACTTTGAATCTTGGTTCTACCCTGTGAGTCTTAGCCTCATCTATAAAATGAGGATGAGAATCTCTACGGTGTAACCAGCTGCAGTAATGCACGCCTGTAATCCCAGTATTTGGGAGGCCGAGATAGGAGGATCGCAGATTTTAGGCCAATGTGTGGTAACTTAATGAGATCCTATTTCAAATTTTTAAAAATAAGTAAACAAATAAAAAAGGGCTGGGGGTATAGCTCAGAGGTAGAACACCCCTGGGTTGAATCCTCATTACCACTAAAAAAAGAAAAATACCTGCCATGCAGACGAGCCCTCGGCATCTGGGCAGCACTAGCTCACTTCTGCATAACAGGTGCTAGAAGCAACTGCTAATGTGTAATGATCGTTGGTGATGCACCAGGCGACGAGCTGAGCATGGTGGGCTGTCTGGATGAGTGGTAGATTGGAGCTGACATCCAGATCCGATTCCAGAGCTCAGCTGGTAACCACCGTGCTACCACCACCACCATCTGCTCTCCCTTAGCTGGGCTGCTGCTCCTCCAAGCCACAAGAGCAGAACAATCACCATTTAATTCCAAGATAGAGGTGGGAAGAGAGTGAAGAAAATTAACTGCTTCAGATGAGTCCAGGCTGGCCAAGTGACATTTCAAGATCCTGGAAGATTCTGCCACCGGGATCTCTGTGTCACCAGTAGTTATCTGTTAGCTACCATGAATCAGAGGCAAGTGGTGCTATACAATGGTGCGTCCTAAACTTAGCACTTTGGGGCAGAGTCTACAGTTACTTAGTTATAGACCAATTGAAAACATGAGCAATAAAATCATAACATTAGGGAAGATTAGAGTTATAGTGGCTGTTCAGTAATATCAAGAATAATGTATATGGGCATATGAAACTCCTGCTGCCCCAGGACAGTCCTGTGTAATTGGTACACTGATACAAAGTGCTGCAGTATGTGGATTTGAAGTTAGCTGTTAGATACAAGGTTCTAAGTGTGTGTGAGAGTGAAGGAAAGAGTATATAAAGGAACCCGTTGTGTTACTTAAGGCACAAAAAAAGGTTGAAGGAGACACCAATGGGCACTGTCGGTGTTTGCAGTGGGTTGGGCTGTTTGGCATCCGGAATATTTATCTTGAACATTTTTTCCTCTAGAATTCAGTTTGGCATAAGACCAGGTCAGGTTTATACACATCGTCTTCCATGAGTTCAGGGTGAGCACCACTTAATATATATTGCCCTGAAAACGTGTAAGACTTGAAGTGAGAGGCCCAGACTTAGAGATCTGACAGCTCTAAAACCTCCTGTAAGTCACTTACCCCTGAGCTTCAGGTTCTGTCTGTATTGCAGGGGTTAAAGTTGCACAAGTCAGAAGAGAGATCACATGCTGGTAACAGCTATTTTTATTGTTAGAATTGAAAGTTCTATGTTGGAAGAATGTGAAGAAACGGCTGTTTCATGACACCTCTTCATGACCATCTGAATTCTGGGCAGCACATTAATTCCCTCAGTTGAGCCAGTGATAGAACTCTGGCAGGTGAGAAAGTAGCACACAGATCAGCCTGACCAACTGCTCCAGGAGTCTAGGCCTGTACTTTGGCCTACCAACAAGGGGTCGTTGTGGTCTTAGGTTTGTGGTCTTTCACGATAGAATGAAAATTAATTTTTTTCTTTATCCCCTTGCATTTGTCAACAGAGTTGTGGGGAATTCTAGATTACTGCTTTCTGGTAGCCAAGTATTTTGCTTTTGTATGGTCCATAGCACTAAAATACCATCTAAGATGTAGAACTTGACAGGCATCAAAACATACAAGAATTTAAACATTTGTCTAAAGGGTCTAGTGCATAGCCCATTTATGGAGTGCTTGCCTAGCACATGCCCAAGGCCCTGGATTCCATCTCTAGTGCACACACACAAATCTGTTCAAGGATTATTTAAATTTTCAATAACAAAAAAATAAATATCCACACCTTTATGGTGGAATCATACCACCTGGCACATTGTTTGTATTTAATAAGTATTTGCCAAGTGGATGAAGGGCTATTTTATAAAATAAAATATCCAGTGACTTTCTCATTAAGTTCCATATAAAGGCAGTCTTCAGAAAATGCACACATGGTTTAGTCATCCGGATTTACTTTTAAAATCTTGTGCTTTCACTGAGCTGAAACGCAATTCAACTGAAAACCATTATGTGATACTCTGACTACTTAATTGAGCGCACAGAGAATAGCATTGTCTGAGGGCACCGCCCTCTTCAGGATAGGCGAGAACTTCTCTGGGACTTGTTACATAATCAGAACAAGTCCTCTCTGTTCGTAAACACAGATTGTCTTTTGTCCTTCACCTTTTGGAATCTTCCCAGCTCTTTCTCCTCTCCTTTCTTGAGGATCTCTTTTGCTCATTCTTGCTTCCACTGTAATCTAAATAGTGGTTTCCAACAAGGATGGCAGGACAGAGTTTTCATAACTATGGTGCATAATTTGCTCTTAGTCTCCACATCCTTCCACAGTGTGAGGGTCTTGTGGCCCAACTCACTACGAATTATTTCTCTGGGGACTTCGAACTGATAGTAGCCATGATTTTTCTTCGTTGTCCACTCTTCCAGTCTGCCAGAAGGAACCTACCAGGAAGTAAGTCTTCAGCAGTTTCTCTCCACCTGTTATTAATGTTGCTGTACTGTCTCCTGCAGCTCACACTTCATATTACATTCTCTAAGTACTTGCTGAAGACCTACTAGGTTTCAGGCACTAGGGATATAGCAGATTATAAAATCCTGCCTTCTTGGAGCTAGCAGTTGAGTGAGGTAAAACAAAAGACAAGTAGCCGGGCATAGGGCACAAACTTGTAATCCCAGCATTCAGGAGGCTGAGACCAGAGGATCCGGGTTCGCGGCCAGCCTCAGCTACCTAGTGAGGCACTCCACAACTTAGTGAGACCCTGTTTCAAAATAAAGAAAAAAAAATAGGGCTGGAGGTATAGCTCGGAGGTAGAATGCCCCTGAGTTCAATCCCCG
>PVLC010030383.1:0-19534 GCA_004027655.1 Graphiurus murinus | reverse complement strand
CTTCTCCTCCTCCTCCTCCTCCTCCTCCTCCTCCTCCTCCTCCTCCTCTTCCTCCTTCTCCTCTTCTTCTTCTTCTTCTTCTTCTTCTTCTTCTTCTTCTTCTTCTTCTTCTTCTTCTTCTTCTTCTCCTTCTTCTTCTTCTCTGGGCAGTGGTCCAGTCACTCAATTAAAAGGAAGGCACTCAATGAAACACAAGAGAAATTCTGTATAAACAAATGCCATGTGGACGCAATTATTTTAGCTCTAAGTGACTGGGAAATCCCAGCAGCAAATAAGCCTGCTCCACATGCAGGGAGTGAGCGAGGCCATCACCGTCTCCCCTGAGCGAGGTGTTGAGAAGCAGAGCCAGGAACGCCCGCCTTGGAGGACAGGCTCGAGCTGGAGGCAGGGGCAGGGCCAGTGTGTGCTCTTGTGGCACACCCCTCAAGGGCAAAGGCAGCACCAGGGCGAGTCACGGGCTTTTCTTGGCTGTCGTGGACAATATGTGAACTGAGATCACAAGCAGAATACCCTCCGGTCCACCTTTCCTGAGACAAGCTCAAGGCTGTGCAGGGATGAGGCGGCCTTGCTGGGACCTGCGCCCCATAGAGGGTCTCCCCTGGGCCTGGCTGCACCTTGGGGATGGCAGCAAGAGAAAGACCCATGTCACCATCTGTGAGGGGCAGTGTCCCTCCTCAGGTAGCTTCCTGGGTGTTATCTGCACTTTCTGTGTGGCATGAAGAGCGAGCCTGGGGGATGTGGCCACGTGCCGCCCCAGGTAGTGATGGAGAAGGCACGGGAGAAGGGCTGGCCACCCGGTGCCTGGGCGACTGCCCAGTGGAACCCAGCTCTGTCGCTGCTCTCTAGCATTCGCTGCCTTTGTGCACGTGTGGGGATGGCATGCTCCTCCCAGGGCAGGTGGCGTCATGTGCCTCGGTCACCTTCCCCACAGCCCCCTAGGGTCTGCGTGTGATCTCCTGGGGATCCCTCCCTCAGCCCCCTCAGCGCAGGGTCCCACGGCCCAGGGGTCCTGTGGGAGGACTAGCAGTGTGTCCCTCTCAGTGGTTCTCTTCATACCTCTCCTGAGCCCGCTGGGCCCTGCGGGGAGCCAAGAAGCTCCTCTTCCTCCTGCAGGAGCCAGCCCAGGGCCGCTTCTGTGCTCTCACCTGCAGTCCCCGGAGCCTCTCGCAAGCTGACCGCACCTCCTCGCACCCCAGCCTTCTGGGGTCAGGGAGGGCCGTGTTCTGCCTTCTTTCAGCACTCCTCATGTCCTTTCTCTCCAGTGTTTATGCCTCTTAAATAGACATGTTGCCACTGGTGTCCATTCTCCAAATCTCCTCTTGTTTTGGACTAACTGGCCCTCCAGCCCCCACGTTCACCCCAGTGTGCCTGGATTTAGAGAGTGGTCAAGGTTAAGTGTGGTCGGCAGGGGGCCCTCTCCCCACATTCCACATACCATGCATGTATACTACATACACATTTCACATGCTGTATAAGCCAAATACACACACATACCATGTCCATGCCACACACCATATATACCACACACACCACATACCATGCATGTATACTACATACACATTTCACATGCTGTATACGCCAAATACACACACATACCACCTCCATGCCACACACCATATATACCACACACACCACATACCATGCATGTATACTACATACACATTTCACATGCTGTATATGCCAGTTACACACACATACCATCTCCACACCACACACCATATGTACCACACACAGCACATACCATGCATGTATACTACATACACACGCTGTATATGCCAGTTATACACACATACCACCTCCACCCCACACACCATATATACCACACACACCACATACCATGCATGTATACTACATATACATTTCACACGCTGTATATGCCAATTACACACATACCACCTCCATGCCACACACCATATATACCATACACACCACATACTCTCCCATGCACATACACATACTGCATACACCATACCAGGGGTCCTGTGGGGGGACTAGCAGTGTGTTCCTCTCAGTGGTTCTCTTTATACCTCTCCTGAGTACGCTGAGCCCTGCGGGGATCCAGGAAGCTCCTCCTCCCCCTGCAGGAGCCAGCCCAGGGCCGCACTGCACACCATAATATACCACACACCCCACACAGATCACGTAACATGGACATATACTCTATAATATTCCACACACCATATAACACCACACACCCACACCCACATACACACCACACTTAGAACACACCCATGTGCCCATTCCCCACTCACACAAGCACAGCCAAGCCCACTTGCATATTTCCACTGCTGGTTTGGTGAGCTTGTTGGAGATAAAGTCATTGTTGAGAACTTCCATTTCTAGTTCCAGGTGGGATGTGGCAGCTCAGGGAGGCGCTCCCAGCTCCTCTGGTGGCCCTGGGTCTTCTGCATGTGGTGTCCCCCTCAGTGAGTTCAAAGGTGGTCACTTTTTTATTAGCCTGATTATCAGTTTATGTCTTTATGTCTCAGTCGTACTATTCAGTTGGTGTATACAGCATGGGACTTAGACAACCTTAGGAACTAAGAAGCAACTCATTTGGACATGCCAGTATATGGCTCAGACCAACACGCCGTGGGCCGCAGTCGATAATGGACCCTTGGATCACAAACTTCCCATTTAACAAAACACCATGATGGACTTACATCATCAACACATTTGTGGCTAATGACAAGTGTCTGTTAAGGTCCAATAAGCTTTGCAGAGCTGGCTAAGACACTTGGGAGCACCTGCAGAAGCCCTATAAAAGAGCAGCCTTTTTGACACACAGCTCACCAAGGTATTACTTACACCATGACGAGTCTACCATGGGAACAACTCCAATCCAGTGATTTTGCTTCAGTCCCTCTCTTCACTGGCCAAGGAGCAGTGCAACTCTTCAGCCTTCTTAGCCTGGACCAACTTTGGAATCTCCTCTTCCATTAGTGGACTTGATTTGTTATCCCCTCTCCCTATGTTTTTGTAGCTTGTTATTTGCTAATTATTTGAATTGCTCTAATGATAGAATTTGTATATTGTCTTGTATACTTGTTCGACATACACTGTTAGAATTGTTAGTGTGAAGTGTATCATTTGATGTTCATTCATAGCTAATTGGCTTTGGCAAAGCAGTCACCCAGCATCCGAAACTGGCTTAACTTCACTTAGAGAATTTCCTTAATAATTTTCTTCGTGTTATAACCTTTGAGTGTTGAATAAACCTTGTGTAAAGACACAAATTGTGTGTGATGTGACTTACTGGTCTTAGGACCTTGCAGCCCATTGCTGTGACAGTTGGAGATTATTCTTTTTGATAACTTCTGTATGTCCAACATCTGGTCATTGTCTATTTGTCCAGACAAGTTACTAAGTCATTCTTCCTTAGCACTAGCACTCAAAATGGAGTAGCTCAGGGCCACTTAGCTTTATAGAGTGGAGTAGCTCAGAGCGAGGCACTTGGCTCTATGCAACATGGGGTAAGCTGGAGCAGGGCACAGCCTGCTCTCCACAGTGGACCATACGTCTGTATCTGGTGTCCTTAAAAGAGAACAAAGAGGGAGCTTTGCACAGACAGGCAGAGGGAGAAGGCCATGTGAAGGCTGAGGCAGAGGGAGGCCACACGGGAGGCCAAGGGCTGCTGGCGGACTCCAGGAGCTGGGGAGAGCCTGGGCGTGGATTCTCCCCAGAGACCCCAGTTGGAACCGCCCCTGTCTCTGCCTTGATCCTAGACTCGTGGCTTCCAGAGCTGTGACACAACACATTTTTATTGTTTTTAGCCACCCTGCAAATGGCAATTTGCTGTGGCAGCCACGGGAAGCTAAGACAATTCCATGAGCATTTCCTGAGCACTGGCCACTGCTCCAGGAGCTGGGTGAGAGGGACAGTGCTGTCCTGCCTTCCTGGACTTTGGGCTCAGTGGCCAGCAGAAAGATAATGGCAGTGTCTCCCCAGCTGTCTGCTGGCGCTGGAGGAGGGGCTGGGTCACGTGCCCCATGGGGTCTGGCTCCCTTGGTGATGCCAGTGTTCTGGGCCCTGTGGACCTCCTAGCCTCATAACGGAGGTGACCTTTGGATGCTAGGGCTTTTCCAGAATGATCTAGAAGACTGGGGCTGGGAGAGGGCAGACAGATGGCCCATCGTATGTAGTTCAAGTTTAGCGATGTCACCCTGGACAAGCTCTGAGTCAGCTCTCAGCTGGCAGGGCTTTCCGAACACTGGTTTATGTTTGGAGGGGACTCCCTCCCCGCTCCTCCACACTGGCGCCTTTCCAAAAGTTGCTTCCAATTAGCCTCACCTTTGACCTACATGGCCAGAGGCGGGAGGTGGAGTCCACATTCCTACAGAGTGTTTAGAATCATTCAGAAGTGGGAGAGGCCGCCCTTTGATCACAGTTTGAGTGGTTAGTGCAGTTCTGGCTATTGTCAGGGCTGGCAAACTCCTCCTTCTCCTCTCACGCTCCCTCTCCTGGGCCCCAGTGGCCCGGCCCCCAAGAAAGACCCTCAGTGAAGGCCAGGGTGACCAGGTCCCCGGCCTCACGGTGCCCTTGGCCCCCGTGGCTTCTGTTACAGGCTACGATGAAGTCAGTCTCACCAGCGCCTCGGTGACTCACCATGGAAGTTTCTAACTACCTTTAAGAGAATGCTGGCTTCCACTTGTGGGACCCCCTCTCTGGCGCGGCCATCCCCAGAGGCAGCTTCTAGAAGGGCTCTGCTTCCTCTCAAAGGAAACAAGCACAAATTGCCTGCAGCAGCTGCTGGAGGACCTTGACATGAGGAATTCCTCTGCCCCCGGGCCGGTGTCCAGCTGAAAGGGGACATGACCCCTGCCATGACGCTGGAGCACTGGAATGTTCTCCGATTTCAATGACGAGTTTGTATATGTGTGGGGCTGGTCGGGGGTGAGTAAATGAAAGACAGAATGGGCGAGGGTATATGGGAGAAGGAATGAGACTTGTCTTCACAGACTTTGACCACACTGCTGCTGTAGGAATGTCGTAGTCTTGGGTGACCGGCCTTTGGGAAGCCCCTCTCGCGTTCATAGCCTGAAGCAAGTTGCTCACTCTGAACAAGTTCTCTACTGTTCACAGGGCTTCAGCTCAAGTGAGTTCCCCGCTTGATGCCATCTGGACTCTCACCTTGAACAAGTTCTGTTCCCTGAATTGCTCTGTACCCTGAGTAAGTAAGGCAGAGCAGAGGACCTGGGGACAGGAAGGGTTAAAAGAGGCCATCTCACTGGGCATGGTGGCACACGCCTGTAATCCCAGTACTTGGGAGGCTGAGACAGAAGAATCACAGGTTTGAGACCAGCCTCAGCAACTTAGAGAGACTCCCAGCAACCTAGCGAGACCCTGTTTTAAAACAAAAAATAAAAAGGGTTGGAGTATAGCTTGGAGGTAGAATGCCCCTGTGTTCAGCCCCCAGTAACATATGCATGCGCGTGCACTCACACACACACACACACACACACACACACACACACACACACCATTTCTATAAAGAACAGAGATAGGGAGAGTTGATAGGTACAGGGATAACAGTGCAAGTCTACACCTGAGAGTGATCAAAGTGGGCAGAACAGGTGAAGCAGAAGGGTGGTGCCAGGTGATTACAGGAGCCCTCTCACTGTTAGAGATTCCAATTAAGGATTGAAATTGGGCAAACGACATTGGGTCCCCAAGACCCAATTTTTTTTTCAGTAGGGATCAAACCCAAGGGCATTTTATGTCCCAGCTACACCCCCAACCCTATTTTTTATTCTTTATTTTGAAACAGGGTCTCACTAAGTTGTGGAGGGTCTCACTAAGTAGCTAAGGCTGGTCGTGAACCTGAATCCTCCAGTCTCAGCCTCCCAAGTACTGGGATGACAAGCGTGCGCCACCATGCTCAGCTCCCAAGACTCAATTCTGACCAATCGCAAAAGTCAGATGGGGAACCCAGTAAGGGATAAGAGCTCAGCCCCCAGAACCTCACTGGTTGTTCTTGTTCAGGGGCCCCTCCCCTCCTCACATGTGGAGGGAGCTATTCTTGTGTTCTGTCTTTCCTTGGCTTAAAATAAATCTTTATATCCCTATACCCACCCTTCTGTAGTTGACCGATTAATTCTTTAATTTTGCAGAAAAGAACCCAACAAGAGAAGAAATTGCATCATTTTAGCACCCTAGATGGCACAACGAGGGAAGGGGCCCAGGAAAGGAAGAATTTGGCTACACAAGTTCTCAGGCTGCTTCATAATCTTATATGACCGCCTGCAGTGACTCCTTGGATTTGTGTGGCTCTCCACTCCACTTTAGCCCTTGATAGGTCTTCTAAGACCTGTGGCTGCCTTGATCCCCTCGTAGCCTTTCTGTAACATATGTATCATTGTGTGAAGTATGATGTGTAACTTGGGTGATATGATATTAGTAATTAAGATTGGAATGGAATAAAAGAGTTTGTGATTGCCTCAATCACGACTCCGAGTGAACTGTGAGTATTTTCACTGAGTTGAAGCCAATGAGAAGGATGTAGCTTGTGAAATTATTGAACAGCAGTAACCGTGAGAATTCATTGAGATCATGGAAAGACAAACATATCGGGTCCATGTTTCCGGCACAGCTCATTCCTGAGGCCCCTGCTCAGCAGCTCCTGCCTGACCTTCAGGATACTTGAGTCCTCTTCCTTCTTCTTCCTCTTTCCTCCGAAGTCACCTACTCTGATCACAGGTGTTCCATCGGGCCTGGGTGTGCCAGGCACAGGGATGTGGCAGGGCCCTCAAGGAGGCTGGTGAGGACTCTGCGTCTGATGTCTGTGATCCAGAGCCATTCTTCCATGGAGCTGCTAGTTGGAGCCAGATGTGAAGAGTATTTTGTATCTGCCAGCCTGCTGGCTGCCTTGAGCTTATACTGGGGCTTGGGGGGATCCTCACCTCTGTCTGTCAGGGGAAGAGAGGCAGCTCTCACACACCAGGAGCTCTCCAGGGCTCCATGAGTGCCTTGCAACTGCCCGGGAGCCTCTCTATGGAACCTACAGGGATAGAACTCAAGGGCCCCTCAGGCCACAAGCAATGCCTGGCAGAGTGGAGACGGTCCTGGCCTGCTGGAGCTTGCAGACCTCCGCATGGGGCTGAAGTCCTCCGGGGCATGCGCACCCGCTGGGCATGGCAGAAGCGATCGTTGCCGTGAGCTCTTGTCTGCCATTGTGCATCTGCCCAGTTGAAGCTCCTTGGCTGCATTGTGGGATAGTTACCCACTTGCACCTCTTAGAAAGTTGCTTTTTTTTTTTTTTGGTGTGTATCACTCTATTTGGTAAAGAAAACAAAAGTGCACCTGAAGAAATAAAAGTAGCTGAACACAAAACAGTGGGCCACACTTCCAGAGCCCTCCCCAGCTCCATCTGCTCGGGGGCTGAAGGTCTCCTGCCGGCCGAGGATCTGAGCTGGTGTGACTGCACTGGAGGAGGCCAGTCCTGTCTGACCTCTCTGTACGTGACAGAGGGGACAGCCAGAGAAAAATGCTCATGCACCCACCAAGCTTGGCTACTGTGGGGATTCACAAACCAGCTCTGGATAAAGGGGGTCTTCAAGACTACCCTCATATTCAAAGATTTACTAGAAAGACTCAGAAGAGCTATTTGATCATGAAGATGGTTAATTACAATGAAAAGATACAGACTGCTATGGTTAGAGATAGAAAGTCCCCTGAAGAACTACTCATGGATCAACCTGCAGAGTTGATGCAATTGATGTAATTAGGTAACAAGAGATGTCATCTCATCAGTGTGAGCTCATTGTAGTGGATTCACTGGACAGTCACCTAGGTGGGTGTGGTTAGAGAAGGTGAGCCCCTGGGGGTGTGGCCTTGGGACTTTGCATCCCCTTGCTTGATAGCTCCCTTGCCTCTGGCCTCCATGATGTGAGAGCAGAGTCCTTGCTCTTTCCCTCTCTCTGCTTCCTGCTGCCAAACCCTGAGTTCTGCATACTCTGGCCTCCCATGGACTGAACCCTAAGTCTCCAAAAAACTGTAAGCAAATAAATCTTCTGTCCTGTAAGTTGTGTGGTCAGTTGTTTGGATTACAGCAATGGGAATGTTGACCAAGACATAGACTTAAATCAACTCATCTGTGGCCTCATTGAATCTATCCTGACATCATGGGTTTATGGGCCCCTCAGCTGAGGCCAAGGCAGGGAAGAGGGCATGGTCAGACTGAGTGTTCCTTGGCAGTGCTGTGGTTGAGGCAAAATCATAGTCCAATGAAAGAATAAGAATGTGAGAATAAGCAAACTCATGAGTAGGAAGAAAGTCATGTGAGTCATGCTCTTAGTTGTGAAGAGTTTCATTATGATATATCTTGATGTGGATTTTTCTGGGATTATCCTGTTCTTAAATCTATAGGTTTGTCTTTTGCCAAATTGGGCAAATTTTTTTATTTTTTTATTTTTAGTTCTGCCCTTTTCTCTTCTCCATCCAAGACACTGATGACATGAATATATTTTTTGTGGTCCTCCAGTCCTCGAGTGTCAGTCCCTCTCTCTTCTCAGTCTCTGTCTTCCCCACTCCCCACTGTTCAATTCATGGGATATCCATTGTTTATCTTCCACTTCACAGATTCTTCCTCTGTCCTCTACATTCTGTTGTTGAGTTTACTTACTGATTGAGCTTTTTATTTCAGTTATTGTACTTTTTAATTCTTAAATTTTCATTTAAAATATATTTGTCTCTTTGTTGAAGCTTCCAGTTCTTTTGTTTCCATCACATTTGTGGTTACTCCTCTGAAGCACTTGTATCATGGTTGCTCTAAAATATTTGTTGACCAATTCTGGCAGCTCTGGCATCTCAGTGCCGGCATCTCTTGATCATCTTTTTTGATGGTGAGATCATCCTGGTTCTTGGCATGGCGAGTGATCTCCACTTGAAACCTAAACACTTTTGCCACGTGTTATGAGAGTCTGGATCTTATTTAGCCCTCTGTTTCTGGCTGGCCTTGTCTGACACTGCTTGAGGTAGTGGGCTGGGCTGGCTGGAAGGAGGAGGCTGGCTCCTTGCTGTGCCTGCACTGGCTGACTCCTTGCAGAGAAGTGGTCTTCTTGCCTCTGCCCGGGTGTCATCCACCAAGCTCCAATCTTAGAAAAGAGGACACACAAATGAGACAGTCCTACTGATATTGTAAATTCCTGACTAGAGATAAGGGGATTTGTTTCTTATTCCAACATAGACCCAGCATTGGGATATTCATGCTTGGGTATAGAAGAGTGTCTTCCTGAGAAGACGTGGGCTGCATGCACCTTGGCTCTTTTCTGTCTGCACCGCAGAGGACACGTGGGGAGGGGCTCTGACTCGGGGAAGCTGATGCATTCTGGGAAAGAGATGGGGAAGGGCGGGCAGGGGTCCTAGGACCATCTAGGAGTTGGTGAGCAGGACTTGGAGCCCGGCTTGAAGGGGCTGAAGGCGAGAGGCCAGTGAGGGGCAGGTCTGGGATGAGGAGGCCTGCATGCCAGGCCTGTTGGGGTGCGTGGGGACTGTGGGGGTGCAGCCGCTACGCAGAGCACCGGGCTCAGCCTGAGCAGTGAGGGCGGCTGCGGGCTACGCACACATTAGGTAGCTAACTCCACGTGAGCAGGTCCGGGCGAAACTGGGACGGGCCTGAGGGAAAAAGTTGAGCTGGCCCTTGTGAATGGAAACATGGGCCCCTCGCTGCAGTTAGAGAAGCACAGGCAGGGAAGGCGGGAGGGAGGCGCAGCTGCACGCACAGCCCTGCAGGGCTTTGCTTAGGCACCGGCATGGCAAAATGGCTGGGAGGCTGCGGTGCTGAGACTCCCCAAGTGTGTGTGCGTGTGGGAGTCTCCAGACTGAAGAAAGCTCGTTGCTTGGAGACTCACAGCTGCTTCTCCACTGCAGAGTGCGCCCGGTCCAGCCCCTTTCTCTGGGACGCACCCCATTGTCCTGCGCCGTTTTCCACTCTGGGGAGCCGCCCTCCCCGACCCTTCCTGCAGAATGTAGCCCCATTATCATGGCCCCCACTTTCCAAGCAAGTCTCTTGTGCTCCCTTACTGATGCTTTCTGTTTGAAATCTTTCTCTTAGAAGAAGCAGGAATCGAGGAAGAGAGCTGCCCTGTAACAATTTATTTCTAGGAGAGATTACTGCCCAATAACACGTAGATTTAGGGGTTTCCTCATCCAGTACCGAGGCACGTTCTGACTGTGCGGTGCTACCAGCATCCTGGGGACAAGGAGTTTGGGCTCAGTGCAGCCTGGAGGAGGAAGGCTTCAAGGAGATGTGTCGGATCTTGCGTGCTTGCCTTCCTGGGGCCCGAGGTCCCGAGTCCCCCGGGAAGGTGAAGGGAGTGACGAGCCCGGCCCAGCTCTCCTCTGGCTGGCATGCTGCTCTGCTGAGGTCTCCTGTGTGCCTCTCTTCCTCCTGGATGGACTCCTGGTCATGACCTTGGGAGACCCACAGAACATAGGAGACCTACCCCAGTGACTTGTGAGCCCATGCGGACACCAGAAGCCCCTTGCCCTTAGGTTCTGGCCCTCAGATGAGGGTTCTGACCACTTCTGACCTCTGTGGTCAGAGAGTCTTGGGAATAAAACGGCTCTCCCATGGTGGCACAGGCCCGCAATCCCAGTACTTTCGAGGCTGAGATAGGATGATCGCAGGTTCGAGGCCAGCCTCTGCAACTTGGCCAGACCCTCAGCAACCTAGCAAGACCATGTTTCAAAATAAAAAATAAAAAGGGCTGGGTGTGTAGCTCAGAGGTAGAATGCCCCTGGGTTTAATCCCTAGTACTAAAACACAACAAACAAACAAAACAAACAAACAGTAATGGATCTCTGTGCATTCTGTAGGGAGGACAGACTAGCTGGGCGGCAGCATCAGACTCGGGCTGCGCACGTTGTATGAGTTGTGTTGTCCCAACCGTCCAGACTCCTGAAGTGGCGGCGACGTATGAATGTTTGTTCTGCCCATTGAGATGTAATGCCTATGTCTAAAATTGCTGATTTTATTTTATTTTATTTTATTTTATTTTTAACCCAAAGCCAGGAGCAGCCCCGCGGTAAATTCTCTGGTCTTGGCAAGCTGTGGAGTTTTAGCGCTCTGTCTCTCCAGCACGGCTCTTCTGCAAAACCTTCCCTGGAAGCAACACGGCCTTTTTGGCTGCTTTGTCTGTGTGGCCTCTTTCAAGTGGTCAGAGCTGGGTCTGAACACCACAGCCTGTGGCTTGGGCGCACGTCTGGGACACACTAGGGGACAGGGGACCTGACCGCTGTGTGCGCCCCATCCGCGCGGGCTGTGCGAGTCCTGGCACCTTGACCTGGGATGGTTTTGTCTCCTTCCTGTGGAATGAGGATCCTACGGGGCCATCCTGCAGGTCTAATCTTGGGTGAATGCAGAAGGCTGAGCCTTGGTGTAGCTGTGGAGGGTCCCCAGCCCAGCTCCACTCAAGCTCACCTGGGGCAGGAGGCTGTGGCGGCCAGAGGCACCCCAGGACACGGTGAATAGGCCGTTTGTGTTTTATGAACAGCCCAGCATCTCAGGAATGCTGCCCCGCCCACCACAGGGTGAAGGAGCTGGAGCTGAGAAATCATAATAAAACACCCCTCCCGGGAAGCAGTTGCATGAATCACAGGGGAAGGTGATAATAACCCTTTTGGCAAATGCATTTTCTCTACTTGGAGCCAAAATATGTGCAGCCATCCAGAGGGCTCTGTGACCGGGCTGCCCTGCCCAGTGGACGCTCTCGAGGCCCTTAAGTCCTGTCCTCCCGCAGGGCCGGCGCTGAGCACCGCGTTAGAGGACCCCGCCCCTCAATGAAGTGTTCTGGGGCTGCTTTTATTTAACAGATACCTCTGTTTATGAGAGTTCCAGTCGGAGCAAAGTTAAAAAATATCTTTATATTGATCTCATTTGTAGTTTCATATTAAGCCACTCCTTTTTTTTTTTTTTTGGCCAAGAAAATTGAAAATCCTCTGAAGAATGCTGTGCTGGCAGTAGGCGTGGGTTTGGGTATTAAAAGAGCGCGTTCTGCGTGGGCATGGCCCGTACTGCCTTTCCCCCGTCCGCTCTGTGCGGAGCGGATGCAACCCGTGACTTCAACAGGTGGCCTGTTAAGTTAGAGAACTTTAGAGACAGACAGACAAAAGGGCCTGTGTTAGGTGTTGGATCAGTGAAGGACACAATTATAATGCAGAACAAGAGTAGGATCTCCTGAGGACTTACTAGAAGGAGCAAAACAAACACGTAAAGAGTGTCTTATTTATCTACGAAGACATCTCTCTTCCTCGGGTCTGATGTGCAAGGCCCTAGTGTGGGCTTTGTTAGACAAAGGAGTATGCATGTGTGTGTATGTGTGTGTGTGTGTGTGTGTGTTTGTGCATGTGCGTGTGCGTGTGTGTGCGTGGGCATGCAGGGGTGGAGAGAGAAGCCCTGCTGGGTGTCGTCTGAGCCCTGGACCACGTCTGCAGGGGCAGCACCTCCCGGGAAGCTGGGAGTCTATCACCCGCTTTCTGGGTGGGGAAACCGAGGCTTGGGGGAGGTCCCCCCGTGCAGTCACGTTGTAGGAGACTGGCAAAGCCCGAAGTCAGCCCACTTCTCCCGGCGAATGCCACGGACGGGATACACAGGCGAGGTGGCTTCCAGCAGAGGGACGGACATTGGGGAGGGGGTGTCTGCCAGGGCGTCTCAGAAGGCCTCCCTGGCCAGCCTCGTCCAGCCTCCCCTCAGGGAGGTTCAGGTGCAGAGGCTGACTTCACCTGGCTGGGCAGAGTGTATCCTGGAGGTGAAGCCCCCTGGGCATCCCTGGCGGCTGTGCCCAGGCTCGGGGCTCGAGGCTGGACGGCAGTGCCTTCTCCTCACAGCGAGGCCGGCGGTCCAGACGGGCAGGCGGTCCCTGGCCCGTTAGTGTTGTTCAAAGGACCTGGACATCTTCCAGGACCCCCGCCAGGCTGCACAACCCTCGGGGTCTCCTGCGCCCACGCAGAGCCTGGGCTTCCTCGCACTCTGGGAAGTGTGCGCTCCATTCCACGAATGTCTCCACCCGCCTCCTGCTCAGTGCTGTCCGTTGCTGCTTAAAGAGACACACAGGTGGCCGCGTTACCCGACTGCAATATAAACCCATGCGTCTGGTACCTGCTTAGGTGCCCGCCTCACCTGATGGGCGAGCCTGACACCGGCCTTGTGGGTGGGAGTGTGCATCCTGAGTGTGTGTGTGTTCCACCTTTCTATCCACGCACGGGTAGGATCTAACTTTCCTGGTGGCTACTGCATTGCCTGTTCATTGCAGAAAATTTAGTTCACCTGGAAAATATAAAGAAGGAAACGTAAACCCCGTTTCCCACATTCTGAGGAACGCTGTGAACGCTTTGTGCATTTCCTTCCCAAGCTCCGTGCTCTGTGACTCACATTACGGTGTCCTGTTGATCCGTCCAGAGCTTCTTCACCTCCTGGGGGTCCGGCGGTTCCCGTGGGGTGTCTGGACGCTCCCTGAGAAGCGCTGAACACCCTGTCAGCAAGGGGGGCTCGGCCGGCAGGGAGCGGCCCCTCCAGGCCCTGCCCCGCCTGACTTTCTCACCCTGCCTGGGCCCTGGGGTCCTTATCCCCAACAGGGGTGCATTTTTGGCGTCCAGGGTGGCTCATGTGTGTTGACTATTTGCAAGACCAGTGAAAGATATAAACAGTGCCCCAGTTTCTCAAAGGCAAGAGAAAAGCGTGCCTGCGGTTTCTCTCTGACTTGTCACTGCGGTAGTGTTCTGAATTTTCTATTTCACATAATGCAACACCCGGCCCTCACAGGAGCCTGGGCCTGTGACTTGGCCCACGGGGCAGGGGGTGGCGGGGTCTCCCACGGGTACGGGGCGGGGCAGAGTTGGTCCTGGGGAGGTGGTGGGGGAGGTGCCGGGGGTGGTGTCTGTATTGTCCCACTGGACTTCAGAGTCTCAAGGCTGTGAGCGCAGAGCTGTGACACCCACAGGGTCCCTTGTGAGCCCTTGGGCTGACCGTGGGCTCTGGCTGCAGGCCAGGAGAGAGGACCCGAGACCCCTAGAAGCAGACTTCTCTCATCGGCTGAGGAGTCTCCCTCCAAGACACACGGGTTTGCTGGTGATCATTTTATTCTGTGATTCTGTCCTTTTCTTACCAAAGGACCGGTGGGCGTGGGTGTAGCCGTCTCCCTTGACTGCGGACGGTCCTGCCAGCCTGCTCGTGGGCTGCAGTAGGAACTGAGAATGCTTGATGGTCGCACACGGGTGCCTCGGAGGGGCAGACAACTTAGCCGACAGGTGAACCCTCTTCCAAATCCACACCCGAAAGTCCCAAGGGGAGCGGAGGCGGGGCCAGGCGCCTGCACCCCAGGACCTGCATTTATCGCAAAGCCTTTTAGAGGAACCCATCTCTGGGGACACTTCGCCCTGCAGATGTGGGAGGGACTGAAATTCACCTGGGAGTGAGGAGTGGGGCCACGGTCGCTCTCGGAGCAGCCGCCGGGGAGGGAGGTGCAGAAGGGAAACACCTGCAGCCCGTGCACGGCGCCTGGCCAGGCATTGTTAGAGATTTGTGTGTTTTCCTTTCAGTTCATTCAAACTCAATATAGTGGAGACATTAAGTACATCATCAACTTAAAGCTACCCAACGCGATACATAATGCAGGGTTTGAAAAGTCTGAAATAGCTGGGCAAGGCTGGCCCCCGGCCGGCGGCCGGCCACACAATGGGGTAGTGTGTGCGCTGGGCCTGGGGCTCCGGAACCGCAGCCTCGAGGGCGAGTCGCTACCCCGTGTGGGCTGCACATCCGATCCACCCAGCCCGAGGAGCGACAGGGCTGCGGGGGGCTCTAACCTGAAGACATGAACCCCCAACGCCAGCTGTCATCGGGCCGGCCACGGGGGGAGCCGGGATCCGGAGGGGGAAGGTGTGGAAATCTGACACACATGCAAGTGTTTTACCTTCTAAATCACCTTGGTCTTTGCAGTTGAAATCCGCCCTGAACTTCCCACCCCAGCGTCTCCGGGCCAGGGCCCCAGGGCTGCTTCTCGCTTTCCAAAGTCTCAAGTCGTAATTCTTCCTCCCACCGCAGCCCCAAGTGCGAGGCCGGCCGGAGTCCCGACTGTGCGGCTGAGATGGTGTGAAAATCCCCCGTGCGCTTAGGGACCTTGGCATCCGCCTCTGTCCACACTCAGAGAAAGACGAGCCCAGGAGGCTTTCCGAAGCCTAGCTGTCGGGGCTTGCCTTCCTAAGGAATGTCTGTCACCGCGAAGCCACGGCCCATGTCGCTGTAGATTCGGTTCACAGGCCATCTTCAGCCTGAATCATTCCAGAGAGGACGGAGGCCCAGGGAGCGCGCCGACCAAGGCCGTGAGGAACGCTTCGCTCTGCCCTCCACGCGCACCCAGCCACACCGAGGGCCCCGAGGCGTCCCATGAGCCAGCCTCCGGCGTGCTGGCAGGGTCCACAGTGCCTGCCACTCCCTGGAGGACTAGGGCTCCTGCTCGGGGTGTGCCCAGTGACCGCTGGGGGGGACTTTGGCCATCCCAGGCCCAGGGTCCCTGCCCCTCTCCTGGGTGTTTTGTTCTCAGTCCCCTGGCCGCTGAGGAGGGCTGCGGGAGTTTCCTTGGCTGTTGTCTCCGATTACCCCCACCCAGCAGCTTCCAACTGTGCGCTTTATTCTCTTCCAGTTCTAGGATCAGCGCTGCACAATGGTCCTTGTAGAGCTCTGGGAGGAAATACTTTTCCCTGCCTATCCCAGCTCTGAACGGCGCCTGCAGCCCTTGGTTTGTGGCCCCCTCCTCTCCTCACCCTGTCCTCTGGCTTCCCTCCTTACCACACTTGGATGGCTTGAAGGTGCTCTTAGGTCCCTCTCCCCTCCCCCCCCCTCCGTTTCCAGCCTACACGGGTGTGAGAGCAGTGTCCTCCACGCACCTCCCCTACTGCTGCCATTTCTGCTCCGGAGCCGTCTGCGGACGAAGCCCAAGCCCCAGTACCCCCGTCCCCCTGTCCCCCTCGAAGTTGTTCTTGTCGGGTACTGTGGCCACAGCCAGGGGAAAGCTGACTGAATGGCCTCACCATGCCGAGGTTGCCTTTATTTTGTGGTTTGGCCTTCAATGATTTCAGTGCGGCTTGCGCCTGCGTGGCCCAGCCCTGGGAGGGCCGGCTGGCTTGCTTCATGGCCGTCCCGGCCCTGGCTGAGGATTTGGCCTCCTGGGTTCCACTAAGTCTGTTCTGCGTGCCCAGCCCCTGTTGCCTTGGGGTTCTCTTCGTCTTTGTGAGTTTATGACATTTACACCCCCCTGCCGCCATCTGCCGAGGCGGGCTTCCAGCGGGGGCGGGTTGAATGCTGTGCCTCTCTCCGTCCTCTTTGGCAGGTGCCTGCCCGATTTCCTCGCTAAGGCGGCCCCGTCCTGCCAATGAGCGCCTCCCCAGATGCATGGGGACTGAGCAGCAGCAAGGGCGGTGTCATCATGCCAGCTGTCTTGGTGGTGCCACTCAACTGCCCTGGGTCCCAACTTTCAATGAGAAAAGTGGCTTCAGCCACAGCCCAAGGTCCCCACTGGGAACTTGACCTCTGGCGTGCGGCCTCTCAGGGGTCCCTGGGAGCAGCGAGTCCTTCCTCCTAGTTCCCTGGACGCAGCAGGGTGGGCTCCCGGGGCGCCCGCCGGACACCCTGGAGAGGGGTCTCGGGGGCAGGCGGGGCCTCTGGGGGTGCAGCGGGGCTCCGCTGTTTGCTGCTGGCGCATCTGGCCCTGGCGGCCACTCCTGCTGGGCACGGGGGTGGGGGTCAGCATGGAGGGTTCTGGAGGCACCACTAGGCAGCCTTCGTTTGTGTGTTTTCTTAACTCCTTTTGGGGGCAAGGGCAATCTCTCTCTAATAACATAAATATAAAATAATATATAAATATAAAATATATATAAATGCATAAACATATAAATATATAATATATACATATATAAATATGCAATATATACATATACATAAACATACTATATATAAATATGTAATATATTTAAAATAATATGTAAATAAGCTTTGTGCCTTCTCACTGTTTATTGCACAAGGGGCAGAGTTATCAAAAATGAACCACCTCTCCACTCTGCAGCTGTCTCCACCACGCGGGGCACGCTGATGTGGAAATCCTGCGCGCGCTCTCTGCGTGCGCCTCGTCCTCACAGCTGTGTGCGATCCTGCGCTCTCGGGTTCTGAGGCCTCTGCTCCCCCGCCCCCTCGGGTAACATTTAATCACGTCTTATTTATTGCAGGGGGTATTAACACTCACAGCTCATCAAGGTGTTCTCTGAATGCAAGGGGCTTAATGCTCCGCCTTCGGAAGGGGGTGTATTACTAAAGGCCGCGGAGTGAATCATCCCTGCGCTTCCTGGGGACACGTGAGCTCCCCACCCAGGGCTCCCACCAGGCAGCTCCCTCCTCCCAAACCCTTAGGAGCCCTCGGGCACAGCTTGTTTTTCCACGCTGGTTCTTCTGTCCCTCCCCCTGTGGCGAGCATTGAGGGGGGGTGCACTGAGCGGTCCCGGGCTTCTCAGGGTCAGGTTGGGGACGAGCTCAGCCCAGAGGGCAGCAAGTTCTCTGGGCCACATTCAGACGGGCAGCGTGGGAGGGGGGCCAAGTCTGCGTCTGGCCCTGTGGGGTAGGAAGGGGCCCCTGGGGAGGCTGGCAGAACAGCTCCACACGGGACTACGGTGGACCCGAAGTCCTACGACACTCCTCCTCATAAGGGACAGAGGAGATGCAGAGGCACTAGGGGAGGCTGAAGACAGGGCCGATGCTGGTGAACGCAGCCGCCAGCCCCGGAACCCGGAACCCGGAACCCGGCAGGACTGGGAGCGGGGAGGGCAGCGAGGCTCGCTCCAGCCCCTGTCTCAGGAGGGGGTGCAGACGCCTCAGTTTTCACTTCTGGCCTCCAGAACTGGGAGAGAATGGACTTCAGTCGCTTTAGGCCACTGACGCTATGACGATGTGTTTTGTAGGCTCAAGACACGCGTACGAGAGGCAAGAGAGGAATCCAGGTCCTGTCACCCTGGTGGCGGTGTGTGTGCGTGCGCCTGTGCCTGGTATACGTGTGCATGAGTGTGCCGTGTACGACTGTGTCTGGGTGCCGTCGTGTGTGCGGGGCCGGGAGCAGGGGGTCAGGCTCCAGATCTGGGCGGTGTGCAGGAAGGGGGTGCCCCTGTGCTGGTCCGGGGTGCCGGAGCCTGGGCTACAGCTGCACTGGGAATGTCCAGGGGTGGGTGATGGACCATGGCCAGCCGAGCTTCCGACAGCCACGGCGGCCTCAGCTGGTACCTCCTCCTCCTCCATCACGCAAGAGCAGCGAGGGTTCTCAACACAGCCCATGGCTCTGGGATCCCGTCTGGCCTCCTGTCTGAGGCTGGGCAGTGGGTTAGGGTTGAGGCTGGGGTTAGGGTTAGGAGGCTGGGCTCTGGACGAGGTAAGGATGGAGATGCGGTGGTCAATGCGTCCCTCTGTGTAATGCCACAGGTGGGGACTTGGTCTTCCATTGCAATGGCGCACCTTAAGTGGGAGTCTAGGCCAATGGGGAATAAATAAATAAATTCAGGACATTTTGATACCCCTTTGCTACTGCCTCCTTAACTCCCTTTCTCTACCTTCTCCCCCACCCCAGACTAAAGCAATCACTTATCTACTTTCTGTCTCAATGGAGTTTCTTGTTCTAAACATTTCATATACATAGAATCATATAATATGTGGCCAGCTGGGTGTGGTGGCGCACGCTTGTAATCCCAGCATTTGGGAGGCTGAGACTGGAGGATCCGGGTTCACGGCCAGCCTCAGCTACCTAGTGAGGCCCTCCGCAACTTAGTGAGACCCTGTTTCAAAAAAAAAGAATAAAAAATAGGGCTGGGGGTATAGCTCAGAGGTAGAATGCCCCTGAGTTCAATCCCCAGTACCGCAAACAAACAAACATATAATATGTGGCCCTTTGTATCTGGCTTCTTTCACTTGGCATAACTTTTTAAGGTTCACCCATGTCAAAGCAATTATTAGTATATTATTCCTTTTTATGGGTGAATAATATTCACATATATATGTGTGTGAGTGCCATATTTTGTATCCATTTTTCAGTTGATGGACGTTTGAGTTGTCTCTGTCTTTTGCCTATCGTGAATAATGCTGCTATAAACATTTGCATACAAGAGTTCGTGTGGACATATATTTTCATTTCTCTTGGGAATGTGTACTTACTTAGGAGTGTAATTCCCGGGTAACTCTGTGCTTAATGAATTGCGAGGTTGCCAGACTCTGTTTTCCAATGAGGCTGCACCTCTTTCTGTTCCCAAATGGGTTCTTCCACAACCTCACCAACACTTGTTATTATTTGACTTTTGACTAAACAATCTTGTTGGGTGTGAAGTGGTATCTCATTGTGATTTTGATTTGCATCTTTCTTTTTTTTTTTTTTTTTTTTTTTTTTTTTTTTTTTTTTTTTTTTTTTTTTTTTTTTTTTTTTTTTTTTTTTTTTTTTTTTTTTTTTTTTTTTTTTTTTTTTTTTTTTTTTTTTTTTTTTTTTTTTTTTTTTTTTTTTTTTTTTTTTTTTTTTTT
>PVLC010030382.1:0-19534 GCA_004027655.1 Graphiurus murinus | reverse complement strand
GAGGAGGAGGAGGAGGAGGAGGAGGAGGAGGAGGAGGAGGAGTTGGGCAACAACAAGAAGAGCCAGCGAGGCATGGTGGCACATGCCTATAACCCCAATATTTGGGAGGCTGAGACAGGAGGATCTTAGGTTCAAAGCCAGTCTAGGCAACTTAGCTAAATCCTGTCTCAAAAATCAAAAATAAAATAAGACTGGAGATGTGGCTTGGAAATATAATGCCTCTGGGTTCAATCCCCAGTAACCCCCAAAAAGAAGCAGCTGGAGAGAAAATGAATGTATTTGGAGTTTGTTGGAGATTAAAGAGAAAAAAACGAGTGTATTTTGCTGGAGAACAGAGTTTGAATCAGAAGGGAGTTTGTCACATTGTAGGACTTGCTCATTTTATCAAAAAGCAGCAAGTAATAATTTATCAGGGAGGAGAAGGTGAAAGAATGGGGATGTGATTTCTTACATGCCACAGGAATAAAAGCACGCAACATCTTTCCTGCCTTGAAAAACAATCAAGGAATCACTTACCAGGATGATTCCTTTTGAATTCCTGCTTTAAACTACCTCGTTTTTACCTCCTTGGGCTTCTATTATTCTCCCGGGAGGTCAGAGCCTCCTGCCCCATGACCATTCATATGAACCCACAGAGGCTGGTGCCCACTTGCTTTACACTGCAGATTCCTGCTCAGCCTCCCAGAATGCCGGTCTCTGTGCTATCCGAGTTCTTCCTTTCATCCAATAACAAATCTTCCTGAGACCTCAACTTTCCAACCTCTCCAACTCTGACCATTGTACAAGTTTGAATATTATCCTGCTCATCTTCGCCAAAATTAGCTGGTAATTTTCTGGATAAAAGCTGTAATTGTGACACCTCTCCAGCATGCGTATCTGTTGAAGCAATATTGTGCTAAGGGAAATATTAGCAGGCATCTATCCACTTGCTGGGGGAGGGGAGGAGTGATGTATTCTTTAAGGATGTATATTCTTTAAAGATTTCTTGGAAAGAGGCCATGTTCCAGGTCCTTATTACACTCTCAAACAGAAATAGAAGAGATAAAAAGAACTTGTAAGCCAACAAGATATTCTTCCCCTTGTATTAACTATGGAAGTTATTTCCAGGACCCTTATGAGATTTGTTTCTTTCTGTTTGCTTTCCTGTAATAGGGCGAATCGACCTAAGTCCACTTTATGAGTGGGTGGAGGGAGGCACAACTCTGGGCCTTCGCCAGTGTCTAGAAGGATTTCCAACACTCCACTCATCTCTTCCCTGGCCATTACCCAGGAGGTCTTAGGAAACCCAGATCCTCTTCACAGTGCCATTTTGTTGGCTTTTCCATTTGTTTGTTGGTTTGGTGGTGCTGGGGATTGAACACGGGGGGCATTCTACCTCCAAGCTACCCCTAGTTCTATTTTATTTTTTCTTTGGAAACAGGGTCTTGCTAAGTTGCTGAAAGCTTCTCTAAATTGCTGAGACTGGCTTTGAACTTGTGATCCTCTTGTCTCAGCCTCCCAAGTCCCAAGTACTGGGATTATAGGCATGTGCCATCATGCCTGGTTCACAGTGCCATTTTGAATATTGGTCTTATTAACTTTAAAAGAGGTATCACTAGAATTTATAAAAAAAGTTTACAAAGTGACAGCTAAAGTGATAGGGTTTGGAGTTAAAACCAGACAGTCCTGCTGTAGTATCCGTGCTGTCACCAGAAAATAATGCCACCCATTAAGGCTATTTGGGGACTCTAATGACAAAAAATTGTCCTTGATCATGTGGTTAAAACTCTTTGACCCTTCTCTCATCAAAACATCGAATCTGATTCTTCCTGTGAATCTTGCTGGCCTGTGACCTCTTTGACCAGCAGAGTAAAGAAGAAATGGCGCTGTTTCCTTTCTTGGTCTCATCTTTATTTATTTATTTATTCGGTACTGGGGATTGAACTCAGAGGCATTCTACCTCCGAGCTATACCCCCAGCCCTATTTTTTATTCTTTATTTTGAAACCGAGTCTTACTAAGTTGCGGAGTGCCTCACTAGGTAGCTGAGGCTGGCCTCGAACCCGGATCCTCTGGTCTCAACCTCCCAAATGCTGGGATTACAAGCGTGCGCCACCACGCCCGGCTAGGTCTCATCTTTAAGAGGCTGGTCTTTCAAAGCCTTGGGGTGACTTGTAGGTCCAATGTACCCTCTTGAGAAATCACATGGAGGAAGCCCTGAGGCTTCATATAGTTGGGAGGGAGGTGAGCCCTGCCTCCTGCCATCCCCCAAAAGACACCAGCTATGTAAGCCAAAACATCTTGGCCCTCCATGGGACCAACCACGGAATGAGAGCAACTCAGTGCCCCTTGGCTCACCACACAGAGCCAAGGAATCAGCCAGCTGAGCCCCAGCCCAAAGGCTGACCTGTAGACTCAAGACTCAAGAGAGTAATTAAAGGGTGGTTGTTTTTAGAACACTACGTTTTGGGGATCTTTGTTACAGCAATCATTAGCTTGAACACCAATCAGAGGGACATCCCCATTTCTTTTTCAATGCTTCCTGGAAATCCTTCTTTAGTATTCTAGATGTGGTGCCTGTACCATAATAACTTGTGAGCTTAATAAAAGACGAGTAAGTAAAAGAACTATGGAGGCCCCTCCTCACTTGTTCCAGTATGTCTACAGATGAACAGAAATGTCACATCAGGAGCACCAGCATCCCCCGAGCAGGTTGCTGGGCTGTGGAAGGTTATTCATCTCATCTGAGGTAAAGTATTGGTGATCTGCAGCACGACTACTCTGAGAATTTAAAAACCTCATGTTTCTGTGTGGACAGATAATTAGATAGTTCTTCCTCTATGACAGGCAACCTTTTCTGAAACACCAAATCACTACCACACCCAGGAAAGCTATCGGATGCATGGGAAAGAAGTTCTTTCTGCAATGTTAGGCCAGGTCTGACTTCAGCATCTATGTTAAGATGCGGTGATAAATATAAAGAACCGATGCTTCACTTTGTGGCTCTGGAACTCTGCTTAGCTACAAAATGCCAGCTGACCCCAAGCTCCAACTGCTTACTGCTTAAGAACAGAGTCAGTGCACAGAAGAGAACTCTGCAGAAGCTGGCAGGGAAGCCCCTGGCAACACTGCCCGTTCAAGAATTGCCCCGACTGTCCTAGTGCCTTTCAGATCCTATTGCCTGTGTTTGTGATCATTTGTAAGCTCATTCTCATAGAATAAAGCTTTTTATCGTTATTGTTATTTGTTTGGTTGTTTGGCATTTATGACAATCTGTTTATCTCCAATCTGAAAAGACAAGGTCAGATGCTAATGCGAAAATGATCTGCCGATGCTATTAGGAATGCAAGAGCATGTCACCTATTAGCATAAGAGCCCCTAACGGCCACTTATCACAAGCTATCTACCATGGCTGAAAAATTCCGACATGGTCTTCCCACTACCCACCTCCTTTGCTTACTGTTGTAAATATTCTCTGTTACAGGCGCCTTTATTAAGTGCCTATTATGTGCCAAGTTCTTTGGATGCCTTATCTGATTGAACATTCACAACAGTTCTAGGAAAGAGATAGCATCATGGCCATTTTAGAGATAATAAAGATTCAGCAATTGTGTGACTTGGCCAAAGTGACATAAATACTGAATGTTGGGGCTAGCTATTTAACGCTTTATATACTGACTTTGTCTCCCAAATATGTATCTTCAGGCCATCTATCCATCTGCCTTATTAATATCTCTTCTTGAATGTCTAACGGGCATGTGAAACATAATCTTCTAAATAATTCATATCAGAAGTTTTTATTTCACCCTTCCCATCCTCATTTTACCAATCTCAGTTGATGGTACCACTAGTTCCTAAAAAAAAAAGCTTAGTTCTCCTCCAACAACAATGGCGACTTCTTCTTCCTCTTCTTCTTCTTCTTCTTCTTCTTCTTCTCCTCCTCCTCCTCCTCCTCCTCCTCCTCCTCCCCAACCCCCCTTCTTTTTTGCTTGGGATCAAGCCAGGGCCTTGAGTATTCTAGGTAGGCAAACTACTCCAGAGCTTCACCCCCAGCCCTTCAATCTCATCTTTCGTTGCTCTTTCCCACATCCAGTTTCTCAGCAGCTCTTGTCAAGTTTCCCTCCAAAATGCAATTTGAATCCACCTACTACTCTCCTTCTCCACTGTTACTAGCCTAATCTGAGCCACCTTTGCCTCCCACCTGAGCCCCTGCAAGAGGCTCCCAATGAGTCTCCTGGCTTCCTGTCATGCACTCATCACACTGTGGCTAACATGGTCTATATAAAGACCAAACTATCATGTCTATTATCTTTACCCATGTTATTCTTTATTGAATAGAAATCCTTTACTGTGATAGAATTGAGTTCACCATTTAAAATAATTGTTTTATTTTTGCCTTATGTTTTGTGCTCCTGAATTAAAAAAAAAAAGCCATTTCTCACTACCAAAATGCAATCAATAAGGGCTTTGTTTTTCTCTTCCAATATTTGCACTTATTTTTCCCTTTTCTTACAGCTAAGGAAAGACATCCAGTGTTATTGTCAGCAATAGCAGTGACAGTATCCTTGTCTTATTTTCAGTCTTAAAGGAACTTAAGTTGCATTTTTCCAGAAGTATAGTTTTTGTTGTAAATTTTCAGTATGAAATTTTATTGTGTTGAAGAGTCCCTGTAGCTACTTATTTACTGATAGGTCTGTCATTAAATAGATATTGACTTACTACTGCTTCATCACATGCTTCCTCTATATTAATTGAGATTATCACATAATATGCTTATATTATTCTACTAATACGGTGAGTCATACAGCTAGATTTTCCATTAAATCATCCCTTCATTCCAGATATAAAAGGAACAACCTTTCAGTTAGAATTTTTGCTTCATAAGTAAATCTTTTATTTAGGATTTTTGCATCATAAGTAATATTAGTGATCGTAAGTAAAATAGACCCATCATTTTCCTTTGTATATGCTTTTTTGTGCTATCCCTATCTACTTATGAAATCAACTTTACACTAGGTTCACAGAATACTTGGGACCAGAAATGTTTCAGATTTCAGCTTTCTATTAGAGTTCTGTAAATTCTTCTGAAAGATAGAAATTGATTGTTCTTCAAAGTATTTGTAACATTAATATGTAAAACCATCTGTGCCTGGGATTTGAGGGAGTAATTTGTCTTTCAGAAACCATTTCAGTTAGGAATTATTAGTATTTACTGCTCTATTTAAATTCTCCATTTCTTCTAATACAATTTTGACATCTTGTATTTTTTAAGAACTTGTCTACTACATATAGGCTTTCAAATGTTATAATTCCCTTTTATTATTTTATAAAATCTTCATTGAGGACATTATTTATGCCTTCAGTCTGTATTTTATTTACATTATTCTTTTATCTTTTGTTAACATTCTAGTGAAATATATACACAGAAAACTGTATATCATGGATATAGAATTTGTGTGATTATGTAATATATATATGAACAAAAATGATGAATCAAGCCTGCATATATACACTTAAATGCATGTATAAAAATTATCACAGCAACATAAATTATAATTGCCCAAAGTGAAAATAACCTTAACCTTCAATGACAATGAGATGAATAAAGAAATATTAACATACTTCAAGTACAAAATGTTATATAGCAGTGAAAAAGAATAAATTGCAACCATACACAAAAACATAGATAAAATGCCAAACATAATGTTAAGCCAAAACACAAAGGAGGAAAAAACTTACAGGATGTTAAGGGTTTTCATTTATATAAAATTCAAAATAGAAAAAATTGAATTATGGTTAAGGAAGTCCAAATAATGGTTAACTTTTGGGGATCAGGGACTGGGAAGAGATGAGGGAAGGTCCTGGGGTACTAGTAATATCCAATAGTTTAACCTGGAAAGTAGTTACAGAGATGTGACCACTTTGTAAAAATTCTATGAACTATATGTACATAAGTGCCCTTTCTATGTGTATAATATACTCAATAAAACATTTATAAAGGAGCCGGGTGTGGTGGTACATGCCAGTAATCTTAGTACTTGGGAAGCTGAAACAGGAGGATCACAGGTTCATGTCCAGCCTCAACAACTTGGTGAGGTCCTATGTAACTTAGTGAAACCCTGTTTCAAAATAAAAGATAAAATAAGGCTGGAGGTATAGCTCAGAGGTAGAATGCCCCTTGGTTCAATATCTAGTACTGTAAATTTTTTTAAAAAATTCAAAGAAATAAAAGAAAGACATTGGCAAAGTGTTACAAGACAAATACAAAAAGAATGGTAATGTTCAAATGAGAAAGGAAGAGAAGTCAAGTAAAAAGTTCTAAACAAGCCGGGCGTGGTGGCACACGCTTGTAATCCCAGCATTCGGGAGGCTGAGACCAGAGGATCCGGGTTCGCGGCCAGCCTCAGCTACCTAGTGAGGCCCTCTGCAACTTAGTGAGACTCGGTTTCAAAATAAAAGAATAAAAAATAGGGCTGGGGGTGTAGCTCGGAGGTAGAATGCCCCTGAGTTCAATCCAAAAAGTTCTAAACAGAATATAGTTGAGCAAAATGTGATAATAAAAATGTATGCTCAATATTTATGAAAATGTTATAATAGTAGCAAACTTTCTTAACCAAACAGCAGAGGAGCTAAATAAATCGAGCAAATGTATTAGAATCTATTTAAAATGCAACCAAAGTGTGAGACACCAGTATGCTTCTTTTAGAATCAGAGAATATGGTAATCAAAAATACAGAGGAAGAGAAATTTAGAGTAACTTTAAAAATCCCTAGTATGAAATATACAATGTTCATATGATAATAAACTATTTACAAAAATCGATCACATATATAGGTATATGGCATATACATATTATAAATATTCCAATAAAATAAAAAATGAATGATAAAATGTTGACCCCCCCCCCAAAAATAAAACTACTTGGAAACTAAGAAACATACTTCTAAATAGCCATTATATTAGGATCTCAAAGCTAAACTTACACACTCCATAGAAAGTAATAAAAAAGGAGAACATTTCTTATATACATTTCTGGGACATAGCCAAAAGTGTATGGAGAACTGAAAAATAAAAACAATATAATTCTTGTTATTTTTTAAAAAGAAAGATAAAGATGAAGGAACTATCTGGGTGTGGTGGCACATGTCTATAATTCCAGCTACTGGGGAAGCTGGAACAGGAGATTGAAAGTTTAATGTGAATTTCAGCAATTCAGCAAGACCTTACCTCAAAATAAAAAATAAAACAGGATTGAGCTGTATCTCAGTGGTAAAGCACCCCTGGGCTCAATCCCTAGGACCAGAAAACAAACAAACAAAAAAGATTTTTAAACTTAATATCTATCCAGGAGTTTTTTTTTTTTTTTCTCTTAATTTAGGAAGAGAGAATTTGTAGGGTGAAATTTGAACTTAACCAAATGAGAAATAAAAATTCGAACAATGATAAATTAGTGCAAAAGCTGGTTTCTCAAAAGACAATAAATATATAACCTATTGCAAACCTGATTAAGGCAGAAAAGAGAAAGTAAACATATGAAAGATTAGTAATGATAAAAAACAAACTATAATATAGGACAGATTTTTAAAAGTTATAAGGCTGGCAATGCAGCTCAGTGGTATAGCACCTGCAACATGCAGAGGTATTGGGTTCCACTCCCAGCACTGCAATATCTCAAGTATAAGACAGCAACTCCATGGCCAAAGATTTACAGATCTAGAATAAATAAGTAGAGTCTTAGTAAAACATAGATGACCCAAATTAAGCCAAGCCAAAGATATGAAACCCTTTGAAAAAAAATCAATTACCAAAAAAATAAAAAATAAACCCACTGGAAATATCCATAAGTCCTTCCACCAAACCTTCTACCTACTGTTTTCATCCATCTCAAACCCAAACAAGATGAAGTGAGGAGATTTGGGGTTTCAGCATCCTCCAAAGCTTTTTGTATTACACCTTTCACGTTTTCAGTTTCCTGTTTAATTTTTTCTCGTTTAGCAAGGGCAGCTCTCCTGTATCTTCTGTTTCCCTTTGTCTCAACCCCTCCTTACTTATATTCGTTTTCTTTTCTTTTTTTTGGTCTCTGCCCTCTCTTCCTTCCCCTTATTATTTATTCTTTTTCTTGCTGCTCATGTGACTTCTGTATCTGTAACATATTTCTCTCTTCCATCCTTCACAAAGCTTGCCTGTTTTCTCATCTCATCTCATTGAATAATACTGCACCTTTATTTTATCTTTAGTATTTTATTTCTAAAGTCCATGTTTTCTTTAATTTACTCACTACCTGGAGGAAACACAGATAATGTGGCATATTTTCATTTGTGATGATTTTTTAACAAATTTTTGCTTGTCATATACCTTTTTCTTTCTTTCTTTCTTTTCTTTTTTTTTTTTTTTTTTTTTTTTTTAGCAGTGACTCAGCTTTGAATGGGGCCAGTTCTTTCTGGACCAGTTACTTATAAAAGATTGTGTGGGAAGGGCCCATGAACTGAGTCAAGACAGAAGGTAGTCTGGGTTTAGGATTTTCTTACCATACCCATGTCTAAAAATTTTATATTCTGGAGTCCCCTTTGGGATAAGCAGAAAATATATCTGTCTGTGATATGCCATGAGTCTCAGCCAACATTCTTACTGCAATGATCCAAAACAACTGACCACACACCTTAGAGGAAGGAAGATTTATTTGCTCATAGTTCTTGGAGATGTGGGGGTTCAGTCCATGTGAGGCTGGGGCCTGGAAAGGCAATTGGAGCTATAGATTCACTCAAAAAGTTCCCTGCTCTCCAGGTGTAAGAATGGTTGGAGTACGCTCTCCAGAATGGGCCAGGTGAGCCATCTTCAAAGTGGCCTTCACAAACCAATGCCCATCATCAACCACGGTGATGACATGTGAGTAGATACCTGCGTGGAAAGATGAATTCAGAGAAAAGACTGATACCTCAGCACAATGGAAGCTCCCAGAACTCAGCCACAAACCAAGAGAAACTAGGGAAACCAAGAGAGTGCATTTGAAAGGAGACCGTGTTGTTAATGTTGTTAGCATCTTTCTTAAGCTCTTTGGGATATTTTTCAAAAACAGAAGAATTTTGAAAATTTGAAAATTTCAGTGATACTTAGAAAATATCAGCAAGGCGTGGTGCCTCCTAATAAACCCCTCATGCTTAGGCCAGAAATGGCTGTCTCAGTTTCCCCTCTCAAGCACCAAATTGAAATTGAATTATAAGACATAAAATGCCCCATGGTGAAGACATAATTGGTAAAACTCAAATAGAGGGACATTCTTCCAAACAGTTGACCTGAACGTTCAAGCAGGTACTACATATGAGATTACAGAATCATACTGAAGATTTCCTAAGTTTGAGCAGAAGTGAACAGGACTCTGTGGATTGAGATTTGTAGCTGCTACCCTCATACCCATATCCTAATACTTGATGCTGTCTCCAAAATATGGCCAACAGTCTCAGTGCTATAATCCCAAACAACTGACCATACAACTTAGAGGAAGGAAAATTTACTTGCTCACAGTGTTTGAGACTTTAGAGTTCAGTCCATTTGGGTCAGGGATGTGGAGTTCAGGGTATGGGTGCTCTTGGAGCGAGGTGTGTAGCTATCCAGGGCAGGCCAGGAATATGACACAGTCTTATTTTCAGTTGTTCCACAGGGCAACAGCCACAGGGTTTACCCCGACACCTGAGACAGGAAGAGTGGCCGCTTGCCATCCCTTTCTTTGTTTTCTTTTCCTCTCTCTCTCTCTCTCTCTTTTTGGTACTGAGATTTGAACCCGGAAGCATTCTGTCTCCAAGCTACATTCCCAGACTGATTTTATTTCTTATTTGGAAACAGTTGCTGAAAGCCTCACTAGATTGCTGAGGCAGTCCTCGAACCTGTGATCCCGCTTCCTCAGCCTCCCAAGTAATAGGATTACAAGTGTGTGCACAGCTCACCATCCCTTTCAAAGTGATTGTTCTTTGACTTCTCTCCTGGTATGATCTTTCTTGTGTCTGAATTTTTAGTGCTTGCAGTCTGGACACTCCTGTGCTTGATTTCATCCAGCCTGATATTATTACAGTTGTCTTATGTACTTATCACTCATCTCCCAGCCCAGACGTAACCTTTTCAGAGGCAGGGAATGTGTCTTCCATTATTTTTGCATTCCAAGTCATGTCTGTACCATACTGGATCCTACAAGCACAGGAGAAATTCTTGTTCATTCACGGAGCACATTGTGTGAGTGAATGGGGAGTGTCCATTTCTCCTAATACAGCAATTTTTAAAACTTCCTCTCAGAAACATGTCTGTTGGATTTAGGAAGAGACAAAGAGCAAATTATTTATTACATTAGCAAGTCCCCATCTGTATATGATAATGTATTTTTTTTTCTTTTTTGTGTCAAGAATGGCTGCCTGCATGTACTTTTTGACTTATGTCAGAGAATTGCTACATACCTTATTATTTATGCCCAAGGATGCACCTGTGAGGATACTCATTGCTTACCTCAAGTGAACTGCAAACTAACCCAGGCCAAATTGTGAAATAAGCGAATTTTATCTCTTTTGTCCCTTCTTCTTAGAACTCTTCATATCCCCGACCTATCCTCCTGCCCCACTCCACGATTTCCTCCTTAATTATCAGTCAACCAATTAATTAATAGTTAAGAGTTTAAGTATTACAAAGTAGTATTTGTAATACTACTTTTGGCCAAAGATTCATAACAGGTTCCTGAAATCTCCCCTTCAATGAGGAAGTTCATCTAAGGCCCATGATAGAAAGATTTATGAAAAAGATTACATTCCTATATGAAGTTTAAAAAGTTAACTGAGCATGTTAGCACATGCCTATAACCCCAGTACTTGGGAGGCTGAGACAAGAGGATTACAGGTTTGAGGTCAGTCTCAGCAACTTAAGTGAGGCCCTCAGCAACTTAATGAGACCCTGTTTCAAAATAAAAAAATAAAATAGGGCTGGGGGTGTAACTCAGTGGTAGAATGCTTCTGGATTCAATCCCGTACCAGAAAAAAAAATCAACTTTTTCATTTTGCATAATTATATTCATGGTTTGGGGAATGAATTTGAGCTAATAAATTCACAAGTCATTAGCTTATAAGTCAAAAAGTAATTTAATATCAGGTTTCTGCTTTTCTTATTAGAATATTCATGTATTTTATTTAAGACATGGGTGTCAAGTATCTGGTAGAACTGCCAATAATTTCTCATACTTAGCTCAGGGCAGGCATTGCTAACTGAGCCCAAGGACTGCTTTCCTTCTTAGCACAGTGATCCTGGAATCTACTCTTGGTTTTTGTTTGGTTGTGTGTGTGTGTGTGTGTGTGTGTGTGTGTGTATGTGTGTGTGTGTGTGTGTGTGTGTGTGTGTATGTTGTAGTCATACATCTTTGTGAGGTATAAGCTGGTAGAGGTATACATGCACACATTTCTCATTTAATACTTCCCCAATTCCTGTCCCACACTCTCCCCCTCCCTCCTTCTCAAGTTCAATTTAGTGATTGACTTTGATATGTTTGTGAAAGTACATCATGTGTGTTAGGATGCTTCCCTCCCCCTCCCCCATCACCTTCATTTAAGTCACCTTCTTTGCTCATCTAAGGTTGCTCCTTCTTCATCTAGAGTCCCTCCTATGACCCAGTTTCTCCTTAGCTTCCGCATATTAGGGAGAACATCCGATTTTTTACTTTTTGTGACTGACTAATCTCACTTAACATGTTTTTCAGTTCCATCTATTTCCCTGCAAATGATATGATTTTATTCTTTATGGCTGAGTAAAATTCCATTGTACATATCCCATAGTTTTGTAATCCATTCATCTGTTGATGGACATCTTGGCTGGTTCCACAGTTTGGCAATTGTGAATTGCGTGGCTATAAACATAGATACACATGCATCGGTCTGATAGTTTGGTTTCCATTCTTTTGGGTAGATACCCAGAAATGGTATTGCTGGATCATATGGTAGGTTCATTCCCTTTCGTCTGAGGATCCTCCATACTGTTTTCCAAAGTGGTTGCACTAATCTGCAATCCCACCAACAATGTATTAGGGTTCCCACTTCTTCTCACCCTCGCCAGTATTTGTTTTTAGTTGTCTTTTGATCTATGCAAGCAAGATAAAATTTTCCCACCTTTGCCATTCTTCCTGATCTCAAGGTACCCAAGAAATAATAATTAATTAGAATATTATTTATCAAGAATGGAATCAGAGCAAATGATCAGTTACCAAAAAAAATTAGAAAATAAAATATGACAAGGAAAAATATATTAGATATAAAGAATTACAAAAGGGAGGCCAAGTGTTAGCAGGATGTGGTTCTATGTGGTTGATATCATTGGAACTTAATATAAGTTTGTTAGCATCAGAATTTTTAAAAGGAAAAAAAAGCAAAACAAGAGGAAGGACGAAGAAAAGGAAAGAGAGAAGAAAGGAGGGAAGGAAGGAGGAAGAAAAAGTTTTATTTATTTATATATCTTGTTCTCAGTAGTCTAAGTTTCTTTTTTCTGGGATCAAATTAGAAAACGTTATCTTGTCCCTCTCTGCAACTGCCTTCCCTGAATTATGCCTCAGGCCGAGGCCCTTGGCATTTAACAACAGATGGTACAATTGATAGTCTTACGACATTTATTGCCGCATTTGTCATAGAAATAAGGACATTGTCTAGGACATCACTTGTTGGTCTCTCCTGTGATATTCCAACTAAAAACCTTGAGTCTAGCTCCATGGTAGAAAATACGCTTAGCATGTGTGAGGCTTTGAGTACAAGAGTTAAAATGCACCCATATAACTGATAAGGAAATGAATCCCACAATAGAAAAGTTGGCAAAGGGCACTGACAAATTTAAGAAGAAAAGATGGAAATAGCTATTTAAAATGTTTTAATGATCATCATTAATGATAATACAGAGATGAAAATTCTGTATGAGATGCTCGGTTTGACCTATTACTTTAAGTACATAGTACAGAAATAATAATATTTAATACTGGCAAGAGTATAGATTTCCTGGAAAGCATTTTTTCAATACGTGCCAAAACCTTGTAAAGTTCCCCAACAAGGGGCAGGCTGCATTTGTCACATTATTTTTATTACATTAGATACAATGGCAAAAACTGGAAAAAAAATATAGATGCCCAAAGAGAAAAGGAATGGTTAAAGTAATTAAACCATTTAGTAGAAAAAAAAAATTGATGAAATTGAAATCACCAGCCAGGCTTGGTGGCACATGCTTGTAATCCCAGTACTTGGGAGGCTGAGACAGAAGGATCCGAGCTCACGGCCAGCCTCAGCTACTTAGTGAGGCCCTCTGCAACTTAGTGAGACCCTGTTTCAAAATAAAGAATAAAAAATAGGACTGGGGGTGTAGCTCAGAGGTAGAATGCCCCTGGGTTCCATCCCCAGTACTGCAAAAAAAAAAAAAAAAAAAGAAATTGAAATCACCAGAAAATTCATAAGAAGTAATGTTAAAAGCAAAACTATGCACAGCCATATAAGCAGTACAGCGTTGGTTACCTAAAACATATATATCTCTATAAACATAGAGAAATTTAGAAGGAAATCAAAATAATTAAATATTAAAATGGTAAGCCGGGCGTGGTAGCACACACTTGTAATCCCAGCATTCGGGAGGCTGAGACCAGAGGATCCGGGTTCGCGGCCAGCCTCAGCTACCTAGTGAGGCACTCCGCAACTTAGTGAGACTCGGTTTCAAAAATAAAGAATAAAAAAATAGGGCTGAGCCGGGCATGGTGGCGCACGCTTGTAATCCCAGCATTTGGGAGGCTGAGACCAGAGGATCCGGGTTCGGGGCCAGCCTCAGCTACCTAGTGAGGCACTCCGCAACTTAGTGAGACTCGGTTTCAAAATAAATAATAAAAAATAGGGCTGGGGGTGTAGCTCGGAGGTAGAATTCCCCTGAGTTCAATCCCCCGTACCGAAAAAAAAAAAATTAAAATGGTAATGCTGGATTATGCTAATATATTTCTTCTTTGTGCTTTTTCCTTATCTACCAAATTTCCTACAATGATCATATATTATTTTTCCAAGCTTTAAAAAGTGGTCTATGCACAGGGTGTGGTGGTGCACGCTTGTAATCCCAGTACTTGGGAGACTGAGACAGGAGGATGGCAGGTTTGCAGCCAGCCTCAGCTACTTAGTGAGACCCTCTGCAACTTAGTGAGACCCTGTTTCAAAATAAAGAATAAAATAGGGCTGGGGGTGTAGCTCGGAGGTAGAATGCCTGAGTTCTATCCCCAGTACCACACACACATGCGCGCATGTGCAATCGTGTGCGCACAAAAGTGGCCTAGGACAACAAGAGTTGTGAGCATGTATTTTTATGACACTCTGTACCCCAATACAAGAAAATAAAAGTGGTCCACGAAATAAAAAATAGACTACCTGTTCTAAATGGCAGATGATAGCATTGTGCCGTATCCACGTTCAGCTTGTTCTAGGTGAATTATCTCTCAGTACATTCCCTGGGCTCTGCCGCCTGGTGTTATGTCCTGCCCTTGAAACTGTTCTCAACTTACCTCCCTAGGGGCAGGTACGCTTCAGTGGTGGGTGACACAATTCCTCGTCTAAGACTATACCTCAATTCCTAAGAGCCAGGTCTAATTGACAGGTCAGATGAGTGGTTTATAGCGAGAAAGAAGAAAACAACAGCCTGAGGCTGGGTACTCGGGGGTAGAGCACGTGCCCATCATGTGGGAGGCTCTGAGTGCAATCCCCAGCACAGCACAGAAAAAAAAACAAGATTAAAAAAGACATAAAAAAATAGTCATCAACAGTGTTACCATCAAACTTCAAAAGAAATGGTCTGCTCAATGTAGTCTCCCTTAGAAGCTGGTCCTAAATCCCCTGGAGGGTTCGGAGTGCCTCTTCTGGGTTCTCAGGTCGTCCCGAGTTGACCTCAGCATTTTCTACCTTGTACTGATGCTCCCTTGATTCTAGTCTGCCCCCTCCCCTTCTGCATTGCTCTCCAGTTCACTCGTCTCTGTAACCTCAGGACACAGTGTCGGGCAATCCAAACTATTCCTTGCCTAGGGATTTCATCCGCACCCTGACCCTGAAACATGAATTCAACAGAGAAGTTGAACTGGGATCGGTGAATGCTATAGAATCTTGCCTGCTTCCTCCACTTGGCATGACAAATCACACATATATGAAAGGAGAGGTTTCAGGTTATTCTGCCCCAAATCGGCTTTCTGCAACCCAATGCTGGTATCATGATCACATGTTTCCCGACAACTCTCCCTGTCCATCAACAGACTGAGCGTTAGCTCAAATAAACGTTTCTTTGAATAACTTTGCTTGGAAATGACTACATAAAGCCATGAGACAGAATTGAAAGTGTCTTGTTTCATTGAAATTGGATCAACATTTACTGTCACACGCTAAGTGCTGTGGTCACTGGCTGGCCGGGGGCCCCTTCTCTGTTCACTGTCTGGTTGTTTCTTAGTTGTACAGCCGCAGGCAGAGGGAAAGTTGAGCTCTGCAGCCTGCAGAAACCCTGCAAGACTCTTCAAGCTGGTAAAATCCTTCCCTCTGGAATTTACCTACTTGGGGGTACCGGTGCTGTTTATTCTTCTAGGAAACCTTCCCACGCCTTGTCTAACTGGAGAACTGGCATCCTTAAGGAGCCCTCTGCTCACTAGGCATGATGGTATATGCCTGTAATCCCAGGATCACAGGTTCAAGGCCAGCCCCAGCAACCTAAGGAGACCTCTGCTCTATGAAGCTTTGACCAACCACACCCTCCTCTGAGCCTCCCCTGGGCTTCGTATGGGCTTTTTCTCATATCTATTCTCTCACTGGACTTTAAATTCCTTGAGGACAGGAAGAATCTTGAACATTTTTGTAACACAAGTGCCTAGCAAGGTGCCTGAAACACAGTCAAGAGCAAATTAAACTGAACCACTATACACACACAACACACACAAGAGATGTTTTTAGGTGATTATCACATTTTTAGACTCTGGGAATTCTGGCCACTTCCAAACTGAATCCTAAGTTTGTTTCTAGGACATAGTATGGTCAGTAGAAATGTTTGAATCAGAGTTCTATACTAATTTTATATACTAGCAAATTAATACCCCTTGAACCTCAGTTTCCTGATCTAATAAAGGGGAGTGATAATAACTGTATTGTTGTTAGGACTAAATGGAATTGTATTACTCTCCTGGCACATTGTAGAGCACTAATATTCTCTCAACTCTGTTTAGAGTTTCCTCTGTGCTTACAAGAACAATCCCCCTTCCCCAAAGTTTTTTTTTTTTTTTTTTTCCCTTCTTTAGGATTTTTACTTTTTTTTTTTTTTTCACTAGGTCAAATCATCTTCTAGAGCAGACATCAACATACTTCTTTTTTTTTTTTTTTTGCAAAAGAGCAGATATTAAATATTTTATGTTTTGTAAGCTACACAATCTTCTTTGCTGTTGTTCTGTTTGTCTTTCTTTATAGTTTTTTTTTTTTTAATGTAAAACTCAACTGGGTGTGGTGGCACACTCCTATGACCCTAGTACTTGGGAGGCTGAGACAGGAGGATCTCAGGTTCAAAGCAACCTCAGCAACTCAGTGAGACCTTCAGGAACTTAGTGAGACCTTGTTTCAAAATACATAAGTAAATAAAGTCAAATAGGGTTGGGGTGTAACTCAGAGGTAGAATGCTCCTGGGTTCAATCCCGAGCAACACACACACACACACACACACAGAGTAAAACTATTCTTAACCTATGGGCTATACAAAAATAGGTTTCCAGCCAATTTAGATCTATAACCTATAATATGTGTAATATGTGGAACTCTGCTGTGGTTCTCAAAGTGTGATCCAGGCGCAGCAGTATTTCTGGGGAACTCGTTAAAAATGCAAATTATTGGGCCCTATCCCTGACCTACTGAATCAGAAGCTTTGAAGTCCTGCTGGGCAATCTGTGTTGTAATCAGTCCTCTAGGTGGTTTTGATGCAGGTAATCAACCTTGACTACATGTTAGAATCGCCTGAGAGATTTAAAAACATGTCAATATCCCAAGCTTCACCCCATACCAAATCAGAACATCTGGGAGTGGGACCAAGGCATCCATATGTAAAGCCCTGCCAGTGATTCAACATGTAGCCATTGCTGGGAACCTCTGGTATAAGTCTGGGAAACAGCTTTCACATCTACAAAGAAAGATCTAATGCTAATAATATCATCAAGGGTATGTATGTGATACTTGAAAGTTTTCTTGTGTTGATAATTTCATGAAGGAATAGTTAACCAGAAGATAACTATTCGTTACTACCTACAAAGCACAACGTTAGGTACAGGGGGGATATTATAAAATATGCTAAGTGACTCCTATCTACTTTTGAGTAATTTGCATGCAAAAAACAAACTTCTCAGCTGGGCTTGATGGCACTTGCCTGTCATTCCAGTAGTTGAGAGGCTGTGACAGGAGGATCACAGGATCATGGCCATCGTCAGCAACTTAGCAAGACCCTGTTTCAAAATTTAAAATAAAAAATGAGGCTGTGGATGTAGCTCAGAGGTAAAATGTCCCCAGTACGAGAGAGAGAGAGAGAGAGCAAACTTCATTTCAAAGAAGCTCATAATTTCAATTTTAAAAGGAAAGATCAACTCAAAATCACCACCAAAATTTCCTTCTCCAAATTTTGCGAGGTTCAACCTGAAGCCCGTCTTCTCCATCATGGCTCCCTGGTTTCCTTACACATTACCGCAATGGGCTGAGCCCTTTACTCGTTATTCCACACGCACTGAGTTGTAGCATGTTTCAAAAACACTTATTCTCCTCCAAGTCTTCTGTGGAAAAACCTTCTCATGGGTTCCTACGGGTCAGATAATTCTAGAGTGCCACATTTGACAAATGACATCAGCCAGCCTGCTGTAGCCATAAACCAATTTAGAACTCTTATGCATAATTTGGCTTCAGGTCAAGGTGGTGTAATATGAACCCGCAGAATATACAGCACAGCGTGTCCTTAGCAGCTATCCTAAAGATCAGCAAAACTCATTCCGGTAAGAGAAGCTCATCTGTGAAGCAAGGTCAAGCCCTGTGGCCACCAGAGAAGGATCCTTGACAGGAATTGCTCCTTGCCTGGACGGCGCCTGCCTTGTAACTCTGCTTAGCAGACCCCTGGTTGCCTCCCCTGTACCCGCCTCCTCCTCCCACCAACTACTGCCCAGTCTTCTTTATACAGGCATTTGCATTCTGCTCAGGAACCAGGCGGCCATTCTTCAGAGAACACTGGCCTCCTCTCTAGCCCCAGGGATTGGATCTTGATGGTGAAACAAATCATGGTGATTCCATTTCCTTTGTCAGCGACTGGTTTAGAACTAAGCATGTGACCCACAATTCTGGCCCATGAGTCCAGACTTCAAGGGAAGTCTACAGGAAGAATTTCTGGAAGGTTCTTTATGTTCTTCAAAAGGGATGCAAGGATTTATTTTTTAATTTTTATTTGTTTATTTATTTATTTATTTTTGCTGGGGATTGAACCCAGGAGCATACTATTTCTGAGCCACATCCCCAGCCCTTTTTATTTCTTATTTTGAAACAGAGTCTCACTAAGTTGCTGAGAGTCTTGCCAAGTTGCTAAGGCCAGCCTTGAACCCGCAATCCTCAGGTCTCAGCCTCCCAAATATAGAGATTACAGGCTTATGCCACCATGCCTGGCTCTTTTCTCTCTCTCTCTCTCTCTCTCTCTCTCTCTCTCTCTCTCTCTCTCTCTCTCTTTCTCTCTCTCTCTCTCTCTCTCTCTCTCTCTCTCTTTTCTCTCTCTCTCTCTCTCTCTCTCTCTCTCTCTCTTTCTCTCTCTCTTTTTTTCCCCAGTGCCGGGAATTGAACCCAGAGCCTCATACATGCTAGATAAATACTCTGCCACTGAGCTTCATTCCCAGCCCCAAGCTATTTCTTCTTGAGTCACCGGATATAGTTTTGTGAGGATGCAATGCTTAGAACTGCTGTAGCCATCTTGCATCAATGGGAGAATATGTCTAGAGCCAAAAGCCAACCTGGTATAATCGAAAGATAGTGTATTAGTCAGGGTTGCCCATAGAAACAGAATCAGTAAGATAGATGATAGATAGATAGATAGATAGATAGATAGATAGATAGATAGATAGATAGATAGATAGAAGAGGAGATCTATTACAAGAATTGGCTTGCACAATTATGGAGGTCAAGTCGTTCTGCGGGCTGGAGAACATGGAAAGCTGGGGATGTTGCTCCCAAGCCAAGGCCAAAGGTCCGAGCATCAGAGTGGGTTGCTGGTATAAGATGAGTCTGAAAGGTCCAGGCATGGGGTGCAGACCTGCAAACCCAGTACTTGGGAGGCTAAGACAGGAGGATTGCAGGTTCAAGGACAGCCTCAGCAACATAGAGACACTCTCAGCAACCTAGCAAGGAGAGATTCTGGTTCAAAACAAAAAATTTAAAAAGGCCCAGGGATGTTGCTCAGAGGTAGAATGTCCCTGAGTTCAATCCTTAGTACCACCAAAAGAGGAGGAGAAGGGGGAGGAGGAGGAAGAGGAGGAGGAGGAGGAGGAGGAGGAG
>PVLC010030381.1:0-19535 GCA_004027655.1 Graphiurus murinus | reverse complement strand
GGTGGCGCACACTTGTAATCCCAGCATTCGGGAGGCTGAGACCGGAGGATCCGGGTTCGCGGCCAGCCTCAGCTACCTAGTGAGGCACTCCGCAACTCAGTGAGACCCGGTTTCAAAATAAAGAATAAAAAATAGGGCTGGGGGTGTAGCTCGGAGGTAGAATGCCCCTGAGTTCAACCCCCAGTACCGCAAAAAAAAATAAAAAGGGCTGGGTATGGAACTCAGGAGAAGAAGACTGCCCCTGGGTTCAATCCCCAGTACAAAATAAAATAAGCCAGACGTGGTGGCGCATGCTTGTAATCCCAGCATCTGGAAGGCTGAGACCAGAGGTCCGGGTTCTCGGCCAGCCTCAGCTACCTAGTGAGGTATTCCGAAACTTAATGAGACCCAGTTTTGAAATAAAGAATAAAAAATAGGGCTGGGGGTGTAGCTCGGAGGTAGAATGCCCCTGAGTTCAATCCCCAGTACCGCAAAATAATAATAATAATAATAATAATAATAATAATAATAATAATATAATTTCCTACCCAAGGATAGGGATCAAAGTGTTAGGAAGTTATATTCCAGAAGTTAAAAGATAGTTGTCTGACTGGGAAAGGGTTTGCAGTATCTTGGCCCCCAGGATGCTTATTAGGATCTCCAGGGCCTCTTTCTAGAATACCCATGAGGGGCCCCACTCCCAGCAGTCCTGATTTTGATTTGGAGTGGGACCTTGGCACCTGTGTGCTTTAAATCTCTTGATTGTGTGTGTGCAGTCAGTGTAAAAGCACGGGGTCAGAGGCTCAAGATAGGGGAAGTGGGTTGGTATGAGTGGGAGCAGGTGGAGTTTTGGGTGATGGTGACCCGATAGTCAGGGGTGCGGGGTAGAATGCTGCCTGGGGCTGCCCCCTGGTGGACATCAGAGACTGCAGCTGGGCTGGAAGGAGGATGCTGACATACCTGTTAGAGGCGCTGAGTGGCTGTGGAGTGTTGATTCCTTAGCTTCCAGCCAGAGGGCAGGAAGGAAGCTGCGTGGACTACGGGGCTCATGAAGCCAGGCCTGATGGCACGTGGCAAGACTGGAAGGCAGAGCTTGGGGTAGGAAGGCGACCAGAATGTGCAAATCCCATCTATCATGCATGATGCCCCCTCTAGGGGGGATCCTGGTCCCTGGGAGAGAGGAGAGGGGTGCTGGAATCGGAGCCTGTAGGGTGGGGGCTGCAATGATGCCCGATGCAGAGGAGCTGTAGGCATGGCTGCCCACAGAGCGAGGGGGATGTGGCAGAGCGGCCTGGCCTCTTAGCTATGTGCCTGGAGCAGAAGAGCATTCATGTAGCAAGAAGTCCTGGCTGGGACCAGTCCACCCTGGGAGGCGCAGGCCCCCGCTGCCACCTGCGGAGGCACAGCTTTGACATCTGGAGGCATCCTACCTGGGCTTCCTGAGCGGAAGGGGACCTAGAAACCCAGGCTGGTTCCCAAGCTGGGAGAGCCTCCCAGCTCGCCTTTGCCTGGGCCTCCAAACCTTGTATCCCTGTGTCACTTTGGACCTGTTCTTGGGCATTCAGTGTGGCTGGGACCACACTCCCGTGAGAGGAGAGCCATCCTTTCTAGAAAGTGGGTCATCTGGAGAATGAGGGAGCAGGGTCTCAAACTTATAGGCCTATGAGTTGTAGCCTTGCTGCTCCTACTGAGAGCCCAAGAAGAAAAGGGGCCTTAGAGGTGGGAGACGGGAGGGCCTGGCTTTAGTGATAAGCTCTGGAAAGCGAAGCCCCATCTCACAACACATTTGCCCACAAAATTCACCGGGTGTCAGGTCAGCGTGTCTTAGCACCTACTGTGTACCAGGCATTTCCCACTATTTTATTCAATTTTCCCAACAGACCTACCAGGAGGTGATGTCACTGGGCAGATGAGGAGCGGGAAGCTGTGGGAGGTTAACAAACGTGTGCGTGGTCACAAAGGCAACAGCCTCAAGCTTCTGAAACCAGGGCCACTCACAGGGACGGGCTCTGCCAGGTTCTCTTGCACTTGAGCCTCGAGGGTCTGGACTGAATTAGAAATGTGGGGAAGGTTTCAGGGGCATCTCTTTGGTCCTCATGATGCCTGGCAGGGAAACTAGAGGCTGTATTAAAATATTAGTGCCCAAGGATTAGGGATGTAGCTCAGTGGTAGAGTGCTTGTCTAGCAGGTGTGAGGCTCTGGGTTCAATCCCCAGTATATATATATACAAAGCCTGAAAGTTAGCTCTGTCCTTCCCTCCTCCTGGAACTGTTATATTGCATCAGCCCAGCCTCACCAAAGGACATGTGGAAGAAGCCAGAGGGACAGGCAATTTCACTGATTAACCTGCCCTTGGGCCAGACTCCCATTGATTTTCTGTGTCTCCACTGAAGTAATAATTACTAGCATTTATTGAGCACCTTCTATATGACAAGCACTGATTTTAGGCACTTTTGGTTATTTAATCTTCAAATTTATTAATATATTATTATTATTATTTTCGGTACTGGGGATTTAACTCAGGGGCATTCTACCTCCGAGCTATACCCCCAGCCCTATTTTTTATTCTTTAGTTTGAAACCAAGTCTCACCAAGTTGCGGAGTGCCTCACTAGGTAGCTGAGGCTGGCCGCGAACCCGGATCCTCCGGTCTCAGCCTCCCGAATGCTGGGATTACAAGTGTGCGTCACCATGCCCGGCTCTCTCCTATATATTTTAAATCATCTCTAAATTACTTATAATACCCAATATGATGTAAATAGTTATTCTGTATCATTTAGGAAACAATGACAAGAAAAATAGTCTGTACATGTTAAGATGCAACTTAAAAAATATATTTTCAATCTGAGGTTGAATCTGAGGATGATGTAGAACCTGAGGGTATGGGAGACCAAATGCCCTCCTCCTCCTCCTCCTCCTCCTCCTCCTCCTCCTCCTTACTTAGTACTGTGGGTTAAACCTGGAGCATTCTACCTCTGAGCTATACCCCCAGCCATTAAAAAAAAAAATTTTTTTTTAAATTTTGAAACAAGATCTTGCTAAGTTGCTGAGAGTCTTGCTAAATTGCTAAGGCTGGCCTGTGATCCTCCTGTCTCAGTCTCCTAAGCACTGGGATTACAGATTTCTACCACCACACCTGGCTTGAATTTTTTTTTTTTTTTTTTTTTTTTGCGGTACTGGGGATGGAACTCAGGGGCATTTTATCTCCGAGCTATACCCCCAGCCCTATTTTTTATTCTTTATTTTAAAACCAGGTCTCACTAAGTTGCGGAGTGCCTCACTAGGTAGCTGAGGCTGGCCTCGAACCCGGATCCTCTGGTCTCAGCCTCCCAAATGCTGGGATTACAAGCGTGCGCCACCATGCCTGGCTGAATTATTTTTTATCTGAAGAGCCTGAGACAAAACTGGGTGTGGCGGCGCATGCTTGTAATCCCAGCATTTGGGAGGCTGAGACCGGAGGATCCGGGTTCGCAGCCAGCCTCAGCTACCTAGTGAGGCCCTCCGCAACTTAGTGAGACCTTGTTTCAAAATAAAGAATAAAAAATAGGGCTGGGGGTATAGCTCAGAGGTAGGATGCCCCTGAGTTCAATCCCCAATCCCCAGTACCACAAAAAAAAAAAAAAAGAGTCTGAGACAGGGAAGTCAAGTAACATGGAAAAGTTCACACAATTTTTGTGTGCGGATGTGTGGCATTGGGGATTGAACCCAGGGGCATTTTACCTCCAAGCTACATCCCCAGCCTTATTTTATTTTTATTTTGAAACAGGGTCTTGGTAGGTTAATGGGAATCTCACTATTTTGGTAGGGGAGGGTACTGGGGATTGAATCCAAGGGCATGCTACTTCCGAGCATTTTTTTTTGTGTGTGTGTGTGTGGTACTGGAGATGGGACCTGGGGGCATTCAACCTCCCAGCTATAGCCCTAGTCCTATTTTTTATTCTTTATTTTGAAACCGGGTCTCACTAAGTTGCGGAGGGCCTCACTAAGAAGCTGAGGCTGACCGTGAACCTGGATCCTCCAGTCTCAGCTTCCCAAATGCTGGGATTACAAGTGTGCACCACCACACCCTGCCCTATTTTTTATTCTTTATTTTGAAACAGGGTCTCACTAAGCTGCGGAGGGCCTCACTAAGTAGCTGAGGCTGGCCGGGAACTTCTGATCCTCTGGTCTCAACCTCCCAGGTACTGGAATTACAAACGTGTGCCACCACACCCGACTAGAATCTCACTATTTGCTGAGGCTATCTCAAACCTGCAATTCTCCTGTCTCAGCCTCCTAAGTACCAGAATTACAAGCATGTGCCACCATGCATGACTCCCCCTAGCCCTATTTTATGTTTTATTTTTTTGAAACAGAGTCTTGCTAAGTTGCTGAGGCTGACCTTGAACCTGTGATCCTCCTCTCTTAGCCTCTTAAGTACTAAGATTACAGTGTGCACCACTGTACCTGACTCACACAGCAACTTTTTAAGAGTTGGGAATTCTGAAGCAGGGCTTGGTGGTGCACATCTATAATCCCAGTACTTGGGAGGCCGAGACAGAACGATCACAGGTTCGAGGACAGTCTCAGCAAGTAGTGAGATGCTCATCAACCTAGGGAGACCCTGTTTCAAAATAAACATTAAAAAATAGGACTGACCATGTAGCTGAGAGGTAGAATGCCCCTGGGTTCAATCCCCAGTACCACAAAAGAAAAAGGACAAAAAACAAAAAAGGTTGGGAATTCTGGTTCAGGACTGGCTGGTTTCAAGGCTTCTTGTAAACCTTTGAGTTCTGCACACATGTGGTTTCTTCTGGAGAGTGGTTAGGGTTAATTGTAATCCTTTGTCCACTTCCCTTTAAGGCACCATTGCCACAGCTTCCCTGCCAACTGTCCTAAAATGCAATGGCTTTGGCTATCCAGGTTTCCTCCATAAATTGGAGCAGCATCTGGTCTTCGTGGAGAGCCAGGCGTTCCGGGAACCTATGAGTGAGGGTGGGGATGACTCCTGGTTTGAGTGACCAGCTGGCATCAGCTCCCCTGGGAGCCCATCAGTGTCTACGGGCAGAATCTGATTCTCGGACTAGTTATTCATCTGTCCAAATTAGGAGACCCAGAAAAATGGTTCTGTTTAAAAGTCCCAGAGCAGAATTGTGGGCCTGTACCCTCATCTCCTTTTTTTGTGGAACTGAGGATTGAGCCCAGTTGCATTCTCCCTCTGAGCTATACCCCCTGCCTTTGTGTGTGTGTGTGTGTGTGTGTGTGTGTGTGTGTGTGTGTGTGTGTGTGTGGTACTGGGGATTGAACCAGAGGCATTCTACCTTTGAGCTACACCCCCAGCCTGATTTTATTTCTTATGTTGAAACAGGGTCTCACTAGGTTGATGAGAGTCTCACTGCTTGCTGAGGCTGTCCTCGAACCTGTGATCCTTCTATCTTAGCCTCCCAAGTACTGAAATTATAAGCATGTGCCACCACACCTACCCCCACACACACACACACACTTTTAATGGTACTGGGGATTGAGCCCAAGAGCCTTCTACCTCCAGGCTACACTACCAGCCCTCTTTTATTTTTTATTTGGAAACAGGGTCTCAATTAGCTGCTGATAGCCTTGCTAAGTTGCTGAGGCTGTCCTCAACCCTGTGATCCCCCTGTCTCAGCCTCCCAAATACTGGTATTACAAGCAAGCACCGCCACACCCATCTTATACTCCTTTAGTTTCCTAAAAATGTTGTTTCCATCTGAGAACTTTGCCCCATCTTCTCTAGCATGGATGCTTTTTTTTTTTTTTTGCAGTACTGGGGATTGAACCCAAGGGCATTTTACCTCCGAGCTATACCCCCAGCCCTATTTTTTATTCTTTATTTTGAAATAGGGTCTCGTTAAATTTCGGAGTGCCTCACTAGGTAGCTGAGGCTGGCTGCGAACCCGGATCTTCCGGTCTCAGCCTCCCAAATGCTGGGATTACTATTTTTTATTCTTTATTTTGAAACAGGGTCTCACTAAGTTGTGGAGTGCCTCACTAGGTAGCTGAGGCTGGCCGAGAACCCGGATCCTCCGGTCTCAACCTCCCAATCTAGCACGGATGCTTCTGAGACTCCTTGGGCAAGACAAGCAGTGCACCTTGCCAGATATCCACAGTGGGGTGAGCAGGGGCATTTCTGTATGTGGACACTTCACAGTCCCTAAATCCAAACAGTGCTGAACATGGAACGTTCCTTCATAAGGTTGGTATCAAAACTCATTGGGTGGCGAAAATCAGACCAGATCTTATACAATTTATTTCTCTTAGTGTGAGCACATATATATTCTGCTTCAGGAGCTGACACTTTAGGACTATGAGATGCTGCTGGTGCAGGACATTATGTAGCATGTGACTGACATACGCATCATGCATTTTTTTCTAAAATCTCAAACATCAGCGCATGCCTGTAATCCTTATACTTGAGAGGTTGAGATAGTAAGATCACAGGTTCAAGGCCAGCCTCCTGTTTCAAACTAAAAAAAATAAAAGCCAGGTGTGGTGGTGCACGCTTGTAATCTCAGTACTTGGGAGGCTGAGATAGGAGGATCTGGGTTCTCTGGTCAGCCTCAGCTACTTAGTGAGGCCCTCCACAACTTAGCAAGACCTTGTTTCAAAATAAAGAATAAAAAACAGAACTGGGGTTGTAGCTCGGAGGTAGAATGCCCCTGGGTTCAATCCCCAGTACTGCAAAATAAATAAATAAAATATAAAAAGTAAAATAGGACTGTGAGTGTTGCTTGGTTGTAGAATGCACCTGTGTTCAATCCTCAATACCACTAAAATAGAATTAAAAAACCCCCTAAACGCCGGTTGTGGTGGCACACACTTGTAATCTCAGTACTTGGGAGGCTGAGACCGGAGGATCCGGGTTCGGGGCCAGCCTCAGCTACTTAGTGAGGCCCTCCACAACTTAGTGAGGTAATGAGACCCTGTTTCAAAATAAAGAATACAGAGCCGGGTGTGGTGGCGGGCATGCTTGTAATCCCAGCATTTGGGAGGCTGAGACTGGAGGATCCGGGTTCGTGGCCAGCCTCAGCTACCTAGTGAGGCACTCTGCAACTTAGTGAGACTCAGTTTCAAAATAAAGAAAAATAGGGCTGGGTGTGTAGCTCAGAGGTAGAATGCCCCTGAGTTCAATCCCCAGTACCGCAAAGAAAGAAAGAATACAAAATAGGACTGGGGGGGTATGGCTCAGAGGTAGATTGCCCCTGGGTTCAATCCCCCAGTACCCCCCAAAACAAAAAACAAAAACAAAACAAAATAAAACAAAAAAAAAAAACAAAAAAACCTTAAACATCCCCTGGCCTCATGGGGTCCAGTTTAAGGGTTGTGGCCTTGTTACTTTACAATACACTCTGCTGAAGCAGGGCAGGTCACCTTCTGACCAGGAAGCAGATGGCTTGATATATTCATAAAGAAAGCCTCTTCACTCTTCTGTAGTGAGAGATCCTGGAATTCCATCACCCAGGCGTCTATTCTTTGTTGTCTTCTCTGAGAGGTGGATGAAACCAGAAGTCACTTACACTTATAAATGGATTAATCATTTTAGATTTTGCCTCTCTGGGAGAAGGCAATTTGAAGCAAGTGGGTACTTGTAGGGGCAGCCAAGTGCTGATGAGGTGGAAATGGGGTGGACAGAGGCCCTAGACAAATGGCAGGTCCAGGCTAGCAGATAACCTGCAGAACCGCAGGCAGCCTTGGGGAGCAATCTAAATGCAGCATGGAGTCAGGCCAGGAGTTGGCCAGCTTCGTGGCTCTCCTGGCGTCAGTGCACAGAGGACAGCCATCTAGTGGCCTACAGATTATCTGAAACCTTTTCTTGGCAGGGTCACCCAGAGCGGTCAGGGACCAGCCCAGGAGGCCTTGCAAGGGTGCTTCCCAGCTCCCTGGTTCTGAGAAGCAACTGCAGGAGTCAAAAGGTGGTGGTTGCCTGCAGGCCTGCTGGAAAATGCCACCACCCAGGGTAGAACCGGGGATGGCTTTTTTTTTTTTTTTTTTTGCGGTACCAGGGAGCATTCTACCTCTGAGCTACATCCCCGTCCTTTTTTTCGAAACAGGGTCTCACTAAGTTGCGGAGTGCTTCACTAAATAGCTAGGCTGGCCACGAACCCGGATTCTCCTGTTTCAGCCTCCCAAGTACTGGGATTACAAGCGTGTGCCACCACACCCGGCTTGGGGATGGCTTTCTTTTTTTTTTTTTTTTGCGGTATTGGGGATTGAACCCAGGGGCATTCTACCTCCGAGCTATACCCCCAGCCCTATTTTTTATTCTTTATTTTGAAAGAGGGTCTAAGTTGCGGAGTGCCTCATTAGGTAGCTGAGGCTGGCCGTGAACCCGGATCCTCGGGTCTCAGCCTCCCAATTGCTGGGATTACAAGCGTGCGCCACCACGCCCGGCTTCGGGGATGGTTTTCTAACAGGCACTGGACAGTACAATGGTGGAGAGGCCCAGAGCATCTGAGGCCGTGTAGTCCCCATTTTTAGAGGCCCCCGGTTATTTATAAAGGAAGTAGTATCGAAACGGGGTTCCACTCGTTTATGTCGACTAAAAAGTGTGCGTGGACCGAGCGGTCTTTCCGCACCAGGTCAGAGGACGCCCAGAGCGCCCCCTACCGGGTGTGACCGGCCTTGCTCTGCCAAAGACTTGAGGCTGCGGCTGGGCGCCCGGCGCTCACTGCGCCACCTGGCGGCGGCGGCGGGAGTCGCAGGGCACGAGGCCCCGGAGTCCTGGGGGCCCCAGCCCGGTTCCCTGCGGCCCGGGCAGCAAAGGGTTAACTTGTCAGCGCCACGATGTTAAACAGGTGTCAAAGGCGCCCCATATATCTGCAGATTGAAATCAAATTCTTTGCCGTATAAAAAGATAAATTACCCAGGCGCTGCCGCGCGTCCCACTCATCACGCCAGCGCCAGACGGCAAGCAATTTTTTTTTTTAATGTGCTAACGACCTAATCAAGCAATCAAGTCGGAGAAGATTGCAGAGTGACCGGGGCAGCCATCTGCCGGCGAGCCCCGCATTCATTTCCGCGCCCCCGCGCGGGGCGGGGGCCGGGGAGGGAGCTGCCGGGGGTGGCGGGGTGGGGGGGGAAGAGGGGGAAAAATCCTAAACAAATTAACACCCAATTTTCCCCGTCTAATTAGTTAAATGAGAAGTGTTTGGGGTCCCCGGGGAGGGGGAGCGGCTCGCGGTGAGGCGAGCGCGGCCTCCCCAGCATTAATTAGTGCGGGTCAATGCCACGGCTCCCGGGAGAGCAGCCGCTTTAATTTCCCGTGATATTTCAGTGCCTGAGGCCCATCGATTCAAACTGAAATTAACTTATTTTTCAATCAGCCCAGGGCTGCCCCTGGGGGTGACTCTTCTTTTGCCGCCTCCTGAATAGAGCCGGAGCAATTTTTCATCAAAAGCTGATACCTCGGCCGCCGAGGGCGGGGGAGGGGCCCGGAGGGAAGGGCGGGGGCGGCCCCGGCAGGGAATGGAAATCGCCCAGGAAATGGATGGATTTCCCGCAGCCCGCTTTCCCCCCTACCCCCTGGGGTGCTTTTTGGCGTCTCACCGCCCCCAGAGGTCAGGGCCCCAAGGACCGGAAGAGACCCTAAGGCCTGGCAGGATCCCGAGGGCTTCTCTCCTCCTTGAGGGACCAGGCCCCCTGAAGTCTGCTTTGGGAGACCAAGAAATCCTCCCTCCTGAGGGTCCTGGGATTCCCCCCCCCCAGGTATCCCAGACTCCTTCAGACCCTGCACCAAGGGGCTTAGGGGCCAGAGAAAGATGCCCTGGGATGAGGCCTCCCACACTCTCCTAGGTCCCTACTCCTGCGGGAAGGCACCCACTTCCCCCACATTCTATTCAGATTAGGCCAGGACAGTGGGCAGTGAGTATCTGCAGTGCAAAAGCAGCTGGCAAGGCTCTCCCAGGGCAGGGCAGGGCAGGGCAGGGCAGGGCAGGGCAGGGCAGGGCAGGGCAGCCTCTGGAGTCTCCCTCCTGCTTCTGGGCTTTCTGACACCTGGATGAACCAGCTGCCCAGACAGTCCACTGCTTCCCGGCCCGAGCTCCTGGCAACCTTCTTGCACTGCTCTGGCCTCTGGGCCTCTGGTGGAGAGGGAGCCCTGAATGAGACATACTGTTAGTCTAAGAGCTAAGGGGATTTGTCCTTCTGCAAATCAGGGAGGTTGTGTTGATAAGCTGGAGGTGTGAGCACCTGCAAGGGAACTCCTAAGGGTGAGGCTTCTCCACTGCAGAGAGGACTGCACAGGGTGCTGCCCATGCCAGGGCCTGCCGGGAGGTGTTCTTAGCTTGCCTCCCTACAACTGCTTTGATGGAAAACCAAAAAAAGGGGCCCATTTCAGAAGTACTTGATATCCTCCCCGAACACGCCTGAGCCTGGAGCAAACTTGGGGACACCATGCGGGGGGAGGGGGGCTGGAGTAAGGACAACCTGTAGGGGAAACTGTGGCTCCAGGCGGGCAGCCCTGAGGGCCTTCTGGAAGCACGCCCCCCACCCACACCTCTGCACCTGCAGGTCTGGTTCCAGAACCGCAGAGCCAAGTGGAGGAAGAGGGAGAAGTGCTGGGGGCGGAGCAGCGTCATGGCAGAGTATGGGCTCTACGGGGCCATGGTGCGGCACTCCATCCCCCTGCCTGAGTCCATCCTCAAGTCCGCCAAGGATGGCATCATGGACTCCTGTGCCCCGTGGCTACTGGGTAAGAGCCCGCACCCTCTTTGGGGCCCTGCCCCTGAGGTGAGGCGACCAGTCCCCTGGGGGAGGCGACAGAGCCATGGGGTAGGGAGACCCGAGCCACTGTAGCCTAATGGAGAGCGGCCCTTCAAGCGGGCCTCCCAGGCGACCTTGGGGATGCAGGCAGGGAGGGCCTGGGCCTGGTGTCTGTCCCGTGTACCTGCCTACCCACTGCTCAGGTCCCTGATTGCATTCTTTGTCCATGGGGGGGGGAGGCACATGGCTGTTGCCCTAGGGTCTGTACCCTGCTTCCCCTTGGCTAGAAGTGGGCTTATGGTAAATGAAACCGCCCCCTTGGGCCTGAGGGGGGACCCTTAGTCCCTTTGGTCACCATTCGGGCTTTGCATGAAAGGACTTCTTTCCCTTCAAATCTCTCCACCTGTGGTCTTCCCCACCTGCCACCTAATCTGATACAACATCAGCTTATTTGGGCATCCAAGATCTGGAATTCCAGGATGGAGGGATAGGGGCGTATGTGCTGTGTCCCCAAAAGGATAGAACAGGCTGTGGGGAGCCAAGTGTCCAGGGGTTTGCCGTGGAGAAGTCCTCTGTAGGCCTGGAACCAGCTGTTGGCCTGCAATCCCTGTCCCCCCTCTCCCTGTCCCCTGACCCTGGCCCAGCCCTGGGACTCGCGGGACTCGGGTGTGTGAAGTAAGGCTTTCTGCTTGTCCTTAATTCTGGCCTCTCTCTATCTTTGCTGTTTTCAGTTCAAGATGGCTTTCCCAGGCGCTTTTCTAAACCCGAATACCAACAATTCTTTTTAGGGATGCACAAAAAGTCGCTGGAGGCCGCCGCTGAGTCGGGGAGGAAGCCCGAGGTGGAGCACCAGGCCCTGCCCAAGCTTGACAAGATGGAGCAGGAGGAGCGGGGGCCCGACGCCCAGGCCGCCATCTCCCAGGAGGAACTGAGGGAGAACAGCATCGCCGCGCTCCGAGCCAAAGCTCAGGAGCACAGCACCAAGGTGCTGGGGACTGTGTCTGGACCAGACAGCCTGGCCCGGAGCGCCGAGAAGTCAGAGGAGGAGGAGGCCATGGACGAAGACAGGCCGGTCGAGAAGCTGAGTCCACCGCAGCTCGAGGACATGGCTTAGGTCAAGGGGCACACAGGCACTGGAGCCCCAAGACTCTGCTCCCCTCGGGGCCAGTGGTGCTGGGAGGTCCCCTGCCACCCTCCCCTGTCCTGCAGCCCTCCATTACCCTGCTGAGTCCAGGCCCAGGCCAGTTCTGGGCGTGGCTTTGGACTGTGCCGAGACATCTTGGACCTCATCTGGACCCTCCAGATCCTCCTCTTCATCCCGACATCCCTGCCTCGGAAGCCTTCTCTGTGTCCCAGCCACCCCCTCCAGCCTCTCTCACCCAGGCCCTCAGCCACTCCTGTTGTCCAAGCCCAACCCTTGCGCTCTGTTCTCTGGCGCTAGAGAGCCCTCCTTCCCAGCTCTGACCCCTCGTGGATTCTGCTTGGCCCAGGCCTGAAGCCCTTGCTACAGATGCATGGCCTGCCACCTCAGTGACACCCATCGACGGACCTCCTGCACTCCGGCTCCACTGTCCCGAGTACCCCAGCCCTCAGCAAGTTTCTTTCCCTCAGCCTGTTCCTCCCGGGGGACCTGGGCCTGGGCTTCTGCCATGTGGGTGTACTGCTCTGCGGGCCCACATGCAACCTCTTCATCCTCTGCCCCACCCCTCCCATGGCGTCCAGATTGTCTCGGCCTGGGCCCCTCACTCACCACCAGTCTCAAGAACTGCTGTGATCACCCTCAGGAACCTGCCTCTCCACCCCCAGCCTGCCCTTGGGTTCTTCCCCAGCACAGGTGCCAACGCCACATGTGACGATGTACAATACCTGTGTGCATCTAGGTCCTGTGCCCTGCACGGAGGGGGCACCTCTCACAAATGCCGCGACTCCTCTACCCAGAGCCCTGTGTTTCTGAAGCATTCTGACTCCTCCTATGCCGCCCGTGACCTTGACTCCTCTTGCCAGGCACCCTTCCCCTAGAGCTTTTTGCAAACTGATGGTCCGCATGTGCCTGCCTTGGAGAAACCCAGTGCAGCTAGGAAGCCCCAGACCTGGCCCAGACTTGATCCAGGGCCTCCCTAAGAACCCAGCCTGGAGCGGGCCTGGGACATAAATCTTCATCACAAATAAGGCACAAGGAAGGTAGAGGGAAAGGTTGGGGAAAGCAAGGCAGGAGGCCAGTGTGAAACCCAGACTAAGCTTCAAGCACTCATGCCTTCATGCCAGCTGTATGCTACGAAGTGTGTCCGCTAGAATAAGACACGCCCAGGAGCCATGTTGAAACAAGGGACCAGGGCTTCTCTCTGTCTGCTGATGAGCGGGCCTGTCCGTACGGATGGCCTCTCTGCAGCTATCCCTTCCACTCTGGCCTTTACCTTTTGCATTAGCACTGGGGACACACAGCTTTGTGGAGCCCACTGAGCCATGTCCCCAAGCCAGGCATGAAATCCTTTTCACTCCGTGACATTTTTTTCCTACCATCCCCCTCCACCTTTGCAGGGAATACTTCTCAAGAGAAAGACCAGAGACAGTGAGTTGTGATTTTAATTCTGTTATCAAAAGTTGATTTCTTCTTCATTTCATTTGTGGAACCCCCCCCCCAATTCTTGTCTTTGTCCAACAGAGGTGTTGGTATGAAATGTTAGACTGTAGCCCTGGTGTGTAAATAATGTACATAGAGTAAGAAGAAACTTGATATTGAGGTGTTTGAGATATGGAACTGTAATAACTAATAGGTATTCAAAACCTGTGATTTCTGTGCCATTTTCTTTAAAGATACAAGTAAGAATAAAATTGATGTAAAAATAGCTGGGGAGGGATCCAGGAGTCCTCTGTGGGTGAGGTTGGTATATGCTTGTGTGTATAGGTGGCATAAAAAAAAATCCACATTGCCATGTGTGGTGGCACACATCTGTAATCCCAGCTACTTGGGAGGCCGAGGCAGGAGGATCACAAGTTCAAGGCCAGCTTGGGCAAACAAAAACAAAATCCACAAAGTGATTTTCAGGTCAAAACTAGGTTCCCATTTCAAAATTACTTGAAGTGTACACATGACCTGTCTCTCTCAGCTGAACCACTTTCCAATGACACTGTCACTGTGATATGGGACCCTTCTCCATGCTGGCCCAACTTAAATATCACAGCTGTGGAGAACCTCAAGTATCACCTATCACCCCCTCCTGCTCCTCCTACATGGGTCACATTCGACTTTTCTCTCTGCTGCTTACTTAAAATCGATGCTATTTCCTTCACACCTCTGGTGAAGCCCACAGCCCACCGGGCCCCCCAGAGTGCAGGCCCCCTTGTGTGTACACCTGTGCTCTTACCTTCAACCTACACAATAACAAACAGGAAAGATGAGTGAATCTGGAACCGAAAGTCAGACAGATTATGCTAAATCCTTGTCAGAGAGGAGGGCAGTGAACGAGGAGCAGCTCCGTGAAATTGCCTGCAGACAGCTGTGACCCGCCGGCTTGATGATGTGCTGGGTGGAATTACAAGATGAGAGAGTGCGGCGAGCAGACTGGATAGGTTGTATTTGAGCTCTGGCTCAAGAAATCTCATAAGATGGTTTCAAATTGGCTCAGATGTGAAACTCCCCCTGGCCACCCATCTTCAAAGGAGAATGACAGGGGGCGGGCAGTCCTTGTGGCCTGACTGGGACCCAGGTGCGGTCCTCCCCAGCTCAGAGCCTGAAGGATGCACATGGGAACTCTGCTCCTGAGCGGGCGAGGACAAGAGCTCACTCACGTCCTGCCTGCGGCCTGTGCAGACTGCTCCCTGGCCTTTGCTGAGTGGGTCAGGCCCCCTGGGACTCATCCTTGTCCCTGGGTCCAGGAATGTCTTTCCCTAACCCTGCCCCCCCCCCAAAAAAAAACCCTCTAGAAATAAACTGCAGCTCCTCCTTTGGTCCCCTCCTCCTTGAAGGCCCCTGGTCCTGCAGGAAGGGCTTATGACCTCTGTTTTCTCATAGCACTTGGGACTTTACTGGGAATTCTTTGTCGATGTTTTTTTTTTTTTTAATTTACAAGTCTATCTTTCCCACAAGACTGATTTTATCAAGGGTGGGGACTATACTGTGTTTTCCTTTCATTCCCAGGACCCGGCAAAAGGCCTGCTACTCAATCCATTGCTGAGTGAATGAATGCTCTGGCTATAACATCCGATTAATCATTTAACAAGATTTGGAGAGACTAATAAGTATCAGGCACTGGGGATACAGTGGTGGCCGCAGTAGCCCCAGGTCCCTGCTCTCATGGAACTTACAGTCTGGAGGGGAGACAGAAGTCCAGTAACCCCATAAACAAAACGGAAAATTGCCAGCATCCTAAGGCCTTGAAAGCATGGCATAAGGGACTATGGAAGCATCTAATAGGGTGACCTGACCACCCGGGGGACTGGGTCAAGGTGTTTAACCTCTGGGCCTCTCTCCTGCCTCCCGCAAGAGCATAACGGCACCTGCTCCTGTAGCACTAAAGAAGCCAGGACGCTGGGAAAGGTGCCACATGAGCACGGGCAGGCTCCTCAGGCCACGGCCACCAGATCTAGGGGACAACTGGGACACTCAGAGGCTTGGAAGATGACAGAAATCCTCCTGGGATTAACCCTGGGACGAGGCAGGCAACTAACTGCAGAAGGGAGTGCAAATAGGCCCACAGAGAATCAAAGAGAGGAGAGGCTGGGAAGCCATGGTCCAGGGAAGGCTGGACAGCCAGGCCCAACCAAGGCAGAATGAAAAGCAATCCCACCAGGTACTGACAGCACCCAGCAGCGGACTCTTCCCTGGAGCCCTGAAACCCGGCGGGTAAGGGCGGGAGATCGTGTTCCAGGCTGCAAGTCCACAAGGCTGTCAGTAGATGGCGCTCGGCACCAGAAAGTGCAAAGAGTGCTACAGGGCCGGAGGTTCTGATTGATGAGGGCTGCGGAGCTGCTGCGCAGGCCTGGCAGGGATAGATGAGGCCGGTGAGGGTGCGGCGAGAGTGACCCGTGGGGTGGGCGTGACAGAGCGAGAGCCTCTGGTCTGGAGAGAGCAGATGAGGCAGGAAGAGGGTCTGCAGGGTGGCTGGGACAAGGTCCCCGCTCCCTGCTGGCCTCTCTAGCCTCCTATGGCGCCTGCACCCTACAGCTCCCTGGAGCCTTGGAGTCGTTCTCCTGCTCCCGCTGCAATGGAGCTGCAATGCACCCCCCCACACACACACACCTTCCCGTCCCCCGCGCCCCAGCCTCTGTGACATCCTGGCTCAACAGCTGTAACAAAGGAACCGTATCGATGTCAGATGTCAGTGATAGGGGAAACCGGGTGAGAGGGCAATGGGAATTCTGGACTATTTTCATGATTTTTATGTAAAACTAAAACTTATTTTAAAACATAAGCTAGTTGGTTTTCTAGAGGGAAAACAACCAGTAGCTTCTTTGGGTTGGAACAACCTGTGGACTTTCCCTGTGCCTAACCCCTGGGCCTCAGTTACCAATTTGGTCACCAGGCACCTTCTGGGGAGCCGAGCCTGGGTCCAGAGCTAATGGCGTTCCCTCCTCTGTCTCCGGTGCTTCGGGCCTCCTGTGTCGTCTGTAGGTCTCCCTCTTGCCCCTCCTCCTGCCTGGCAAAGGAGCTATTGGAGTCTCTGCTTAGCCACAGCAGAGGGGCCCAGCAGTGTTTTGCTTCATTAATTCCTCACTACAGATCAATTCCTCCCCATGCTAACTATGCTCGCTGATTGTGAGCCTCCCTCCCTCCCTCCCTCCCTCTCTCCCTCCCTCCCTTCCTCCCTCCCGTGCACCTCACCTCTGAGCTAAAGACCACTCCAATTTATCTCTGTGGCTCTGTTCCCAATGTGGGGTTGCCAGGTTCTGGACTGTAGGGAATCTCTGTCACAGGAAGGGGATCAAGGAATGAGGATATTACGCCCCCCCCCTTTTTTTTTTTTACTAGAAATTGAACCCAAGAGCATTCTACCTTTGAGCTACACCCCCAGTTTATGTTTTATTTTGAAACAGAGTCTCACTAAATTGGTGAGGGCCTCAGTAAGTCGCTGAGGCTTTGGTCTTGAACCTTCGATCCTCCTATCTCAGCCTCCCAAGTCCTGGGATTATAGGCATATGCCACCTTGCCTAATTTTTTTTTTTTTTTTTAGACAGGGTCTCATTAGATTGCTCAGAGTCTTGCTATGTTGCTGAGGCTGTCCTTGAACCTGTGATCCTCCGTCTCAGCCTCCCAAGTACTGGAATTACAGCTATATGCATATGCCACCATGCTGGGTGTAGGTGGCTTGGCTTTGTGTTGAGCTGCAGAATAAGTTGTCCTGTTGCCCATCAGGCTGAGACTCACCTTCTACCTTTGCTTGGTGCTAATGAGGCCAGGGAGAAGTGGTTGACCAAAAAGACCATGCGGTGGGCTCAGAGATGAGAGGGAAAAGGAAAGACCTACTTATTTTCTTTACATGGTCCCAACGAAGGAGAACCAGAGCAGTTTCTGTGGCTCAGAACTGGAAATGGATGATTAAAAGCCAAATCCAGGCATGGCCAGTTGGGATGATGGCATAGGAAATAGATGGATGAATTTATTTATGAACAAGAAAATATTAACTGAGTGTGGTGGCGTACACCTGTAATCCCAGTACTTGGGAGGCCAAAACAGGAGGAATGCAGATTCAAGGACAGCCTCAGCAAGTAGTGAGACTCTCATCAACCTAGCAAGACTCTATTTCAAAATAAAAATAAAATAGGCTGGGTATCCAGTCCGCAGAACCAATCACCACCACCACCACCACCCCCCCAAAAAAAAGAAAGAAAGAAAAAGAAAACAGATTTGTTGTTGTTTTGAGACAGGGTCTCTCTAAATTTCCTGGACTGGCCTCAATCTAACTTTCGATCCTCGTAACTCAGCCTCCTGAGTGGCTGGGGTTACAGGCCTGTGCCACCACGCCTGACTTAGTCTTGCTTTTTATTTGTTGCCTTTGTTGAATCTCATGATGCACTGTCTGCTTGCATTTGTGTGTGTGTGTGTGTGTGTGTGTGTGTGTGTGTGTGTGTGTGTGTGTGTTACTAGGGATTGAACCCAGGGGCATTCTACCTCCGAGCTATACCCCCAGCCCTATATTTTTATTCTTTATTTTGAAACAGGGTCTCACTAAGTTGCGGAGGGCCTCACTAGGTAGCTGAGGCTGGCCACGAACCCGGATCCTCTGGTCTCAGCCTCCCAAATGCTGGGGTTACAAGCATGCGCCACCACGACTGGCTGCATCCTTTGTTTTTTTTGTGTGTGTGTGTGGTACTGGGGATGGAACTCGGGGGGATGGGGGGGGCATTCTACCTCCGAGCCACATCTCCAGTCCTATTTTATTCTTTATTTTGAAACAGAGCATCACAAAGTTACAGAGGGCTTCACTAAGTAGCTGAGGCTGGCTGTGAATCTAAGATTCTCCTGTCTCTGCCTCTCAAGTACTGGGATTACAAACCTGTGCCACCACACCCGGCTCCATGCCTGTGTGTTTTGAAATTTACCATGACAAGCTTTTCTCTCTCTCCTTGAGAACACTTGGCTGCAGGTGTTTGTTCTAGTCACGAGCATTTAAAATGTCAGTCCTAACCAGGCGTGGTAATCCCAGTACTTGGGAGGCTGAGACAGGAGGATCACAGGTTCAAAGACAGCCTCAGCTACTTAGTGAGGCTCTCCGCAACTTAGTGAGACCCTGTTTCAAAATAAAGAATAAAAAATAGGACTGGGGGTGTAACTGGGAGGTAGAATGCCCCTGGGTTCAATCCCCAGTACAGAAAAAAAAAAAAAAAAATGTCAGTCCTATCTCCCTGACCCCAAACCCCCAGTGACAACATCTTTCTGGCTCTCACCCCTGGGGTTCCCTTTGTTCCCTGGCTCAGTCACGAATTAAACTTGTTTTTGTTATATCTTGCTCATCTCTCCGTGTCCTTAAACAGAAATTTTCACCAGCCTAGTCCACCATTTTCCCGGAAGCCCCAAGGCTCTTAGTTGACTGCAAAGGGTTATAAAATGTGATAAACACAAAGATGTTCAAGTCTTTAGCCTTTGGCCCCTTGGCACCCTTCCTACTGCCAGGGTCACTGCTCCGCCCAGATCCTGTCGGGGTACCTCCTCTAATCCTGACATCAGCTTATCTGATTAGTTTCACTTGAGAAGGATCCGGGTTAAATATTCTTTTTATTAGATACCCCTAGGCATTGAACCCAGGGGTGCTGTACCACTGAGCTACCCCCCACCCCCAGGCCTCTACCTTTTTGATGCAGGTTTCACTAGGTTGGCCAGAGTAGCCTTGAACTTACAGTCCTGCTGTAGCCTCCCAAGTGGCTGAGAATACAGGCATTTAAATAGTTTTTAAATGTTTGGTAGTATTCACCACAGAAACCATTTCATCCTAGGATTATTGGTTGAGAAGTTTTTTTTTTTTTTTTTTTTGCGGTACTGGGGATTGGAACTCAGGGGCATTCTACCTCTGAGCTATACCCCCAGCCCTATTTTTTATTCTTTATTTTGAAACCGAGTCTCACTAAGTTGCGGAGTGCCTCACTAGGTAGCTGAGGCTGGCCTCGAACCCGAATCCTCCGGTCTCAGCCTCCCGAATGCTGGGATTACAAGCGTGCGCCACCACGCCCAGCTGGTTGAGAAGTTTTTGATAATAGATTTAATTTTTTTCTTACCGAGTTCTTCAGATTTTCTATTTCTTCTTAAGTCAATCCTGGTAGGTTTTTTTTTTTTTTTTTTTTTTTGTGGTACTGGGGATTGAACCCAGGGACATTCTACCTCTGAGCTCCACCCCCAGCCCTATTTTTTAT
>PVLC010030380.1:0-19383 GCA_004027655.1 Graphiurus murinus | reverse complement strand
GAGGGTCTCTCCTTTTCATCTGGAGAACCTCCTGTGCCTCATCTTCTCCCTAGCATCCGCATATTAGGGAGAACATATGCTTCTTTACTCTTTGTAACTGGCTAATCTCACATAATATAATGTTTTCCAGTTGCATCCATTTCCCTGCAAATAGCATGATTTTGTTCTTCTTTATGGCTGAGTAAAATTCCATTGTGTATATATCCCATAGTTTTGCAATTCATTCATCTGTCTATGGACATCTTGGCTGCTTCCATAGTTTGGCTCTTGTGAATTGTGCAGCTATAAACATAGATACACATACATCAGTCTGATAGTTTGGTTTCCATTCAGTTGGGTAGATACCCAGTAATGGTATTGCTGGGTCATATGGTAGGTTCACTTCCATTCGTCTGAGGGTCCTCCATACTGTTTTCCACAGTGGTTGCACAAGTTTGCAGTCCCACCAACAATGTATTAGAGTTCCCACTTCTCTACATCCTCACCAGCAAGTGTTGTTGTTCATGTTTTTTCAACTGATTTTTGACAAAGAAGCCAAAAATGTACACTGGAAAAAAGATAGCCTCTTTAACAAATGGTGTTGGCAAAACTGGTTAACCATATGCAGGAAAATGGAAATAAACCCCACCTTCTCACCCTGCACAAGAGTCAACTCAAGGTGGATCAAGGACCTGGAAGTTAGGCCAGAAACCTTGCAGCTACTTGAAGAGGGCATAGAACCAACACTTGAACACATAGGCACAGGTAAAAACTTTCTCAACAAGACTCCAAAAGCACAAGCAGCTCAAAGGAAGATCAATACATGGGATTGCACTAAACCGAAGAGCTTCTGCAAAGCAAAGGAAACTATCAAGAACCTCAACAGAGAGCCTACAGAGTGGGAGAAAATTTTTGCCAGTTACTCTTTAGATAGAGGTCTAATATCTAGGATATACAAAGAACTCAAGAAAATCTCAGCTAAGAAAGCAAATAACCCAATCAAAAAATGGGCAAAGGATCTAAATAGACACTTCACAAAAGAAGAAATACAAATGGCCAATAAATGTATGAGGAAATGTTCCACATCATTGGCAGTCAGGGAGATGCATATCAAAACTACCTTGAGATTTCACCTAACCCCAATCAGAATGGTAATCATAAAAAACATGAACAAAAACTCTATTTCAAAACAACAAAAAAAGAAGGGCTGGAAATGTAGCTCAATAGTAGAGTGCCCATGGGTTCAATCACCACTACCAAAAATAAGTAAATAAATAAAAATAAAAAGAGATAAGAAAAGAAAAACACCAGAAATTAATTGCTTATTTTCTAATGATATCACTGGCAGTGTCTGCACACCATTCATGGGAAATCGTTTTTCATCAAAGTCCAAGTTTTGTAGCACCAGACTTAGTCTTCTTAGTCACAGCTCTTAGAATATGCATGCATCCCATCCAAGTTTTGAAAACCTATAGTCTCATAAGTAATCTGAAGCTTGAGCTAGTTTGAAAAGATGGCCTGAACTAATCAGAATCTTCCTCACTTAGGGATTTGGAGTAGGAAAACAAGTCAGTTAGCAGCAGAAACTGAGAGTGAATGGGTGGCATAATACAGTTATACCTGCAAAGAAAGTTTGTATTTATGAAGAAACCAAAATTGTGAGGAAAATTAGATAAAAAGTATGTGGTAGGAAACATTTGTAAAAAGAACATGAGGAGATGAATGGAAAAATGAAAGAGACCCATAATTATAACATTAGTGAGCACAGCAGTAGTGGGGAGGGATCAAAATTTTTGTCAACGTTTCTGGAGCCATAAAGAATTTTCTAGCTTTAAAAGGAGAGTCCTTTTTTCACAAGATTGTGTGTGTGTGTGTGTGTGTGTGTGTGTGTGTGTTTCTTATATCTTTGTAATGGATTTCTACTTTCCTCTTTTCTATATATACATTGGTAATATTGTTATACTGAAATAAGTTTGACCCAAACCTTTTCCCACATGGGTGATGTGTAAGCCTAAGTGAAGAGTATATTTTTATAACCAAGAATATGAATGCTAGCCAACCAGAAGCTTCTAACTGATTAGTCCACATCTACATAAGGCAAATGTCAGTGGCAGCCAATCAGGTTGTTTATGTATGTCACTTCCTTTTCTCTGGTAATAAATATAGCCTATAATGTAGGTGATGGTGGGCAAACTTTCTGAACCTTTTATATTCTGGAATAAAATTAATTCTAGAAATATTTTCACGTTCAAGTAAAGTCTGTAAAACTGCTAATCTCAGTTTTTCATTTAATACTTTAGGAGTAGTTGGCAGTGTTGGAAACATGGTGTCAAGGGATGTTGGGAGAAATGAGGACCTCAAGAGGTACCCCCAGGACCTCATCCTATTGACCTCTCCAAGCACCTGGAGGGATTTGAGAAGACTTTTTCTTGAATGCTCTCTCTGTTTATGTTCTAAGCTTCCCAAGTTTATTGCAGCAAACATTTTTTCTGCTCTTTTTCTTTCTTTTTTTCTTATTCCTTTTTCCTACTATACTGAATTGAATTCAGTTAAGAGTCCTCAGTCTGATTGGATCAGATAGAAACTGAACTGGTTTTGGAGTCTAATTAGATTCAATGATAACAGTTAAGAGGCTCAAGAAAGTAATTTTTTTTTTCTTTTGACTTCTGAAACTGGATTCTTGTATTTTGAGAAAGCACTCAAACTTGTTTTTTGCTGTGGCTGATGAGTCCTTACAAAAACTGGCCTGGATCAAGGGGTAGATTATATCCAATAATTAAATAAATGGACTCAGTTAAGGAGACCTCAATGTGATGGAGTCACACAGAGTTGAACTGGGTTTAGTAGATAGGTAAGGCAGATAAGTCCAGCATAAGACTGGAAAGCATGGGATCATTTGGATTTCAGGACTAGAACATCTCCATTTGGAACTCTGGAAAATTTCATGTATAGAATCAGGAACTTAGAACCTATAGTTTTCTAGAAAAAATGGTGAGCCTTACCATATCAAATATATATGAGCTACTGTGGCCATAGTAAGGAAATTTTAATCTGGATAAAGTTGTTTGATTTGGAGGTGAATTAGAAAGGAAAGGATCAAAAGTTCTGCAAGAACAGTGAGATAATTTTTATTTTAAAAATTTAAACAAATAAAAAATTGCATATTTACAAAAAATAAGCAGGCACACGCTTTTGTAGTTATGACAACTTCAGGAACCAATAAAATCTTTTTGTATAGATATTAAACCTAAACCGTTAGTTGTAAACTAAATATTCATGTGTCTTAAGATGCCTGCCTGTACTACAAACAACTAAACCATTTGAAAAGTAATTGTTCACTTTTACATCAGAATTATTTCCTTACAAAAGAAAGCCCTCTAATGCTTCATTCCCATGATAATAATGAACTGAACTAATTAGCCCTTTCTACTTCTGTTTTCTTCTTTTTCAATTTGATCTTTCTTCTCCCACAGGAACCTTCATCCTACTGAAACACCTCTTTTCAATCCCTTGCTGCCTCCTCTTTCTTGGTGTCATGGTATATGCTGTACTTACAAAACAAAACAAAATCAGACAAACAAAAAAACTTTCTTAGTAAGAGTTGCTGAAAACCTTTCAGTAGAAAGTTGCTGTTATACAATCTTGCAGACAAAAGAAGAATAAACTACCTTAAAATTTCAAGGCTGATTTACATTTTCTCTGAACATTCTGAGAAAATAAAACACAACAGGGAGTATTTCCTCTAGAGTCTGAACCAGTATGAATTTATAGCCTGCAATCAGACCCAGTAGATAAGGTATAGTCTAATTGTTTAAAATCAGTAGCAACAGCAACCAAATTGATGGAGGTCTTACCTGAGTTAGTTTTATGGAAGAAGTTTTTCTTATAGATTACACATTCGGTGTATTTCCATCTCTACCCTCTTTTCTTGGTTTAGGTGGATGATGATATTTGTGCCTGAAATCTCAAATGTGTGAGTATAAGGGGTTAAATTTCTACCTTGACTTCTCTAAGTTCTTAATGCTATTTGAAAAATTAAGTTTAGAGTTTGGCACAGTAGTGCACACCAGTAATCCCAGTACTAAGAAGGCTGAATAGGAGGATCATACATATGAGGCTAACCCCAACAACTTATGGAAAAACTTAGGAACTCAGTGAGAACTTGTTTCAAAATAAATGAAATATAGACTGGACATGTAGTTCAGAGGTAGAATTTCCCTGAGTTCAATTCCCAGTGCCAAAAAAAAAAAAAAAAAAAAAAAAAAAAAAAAAAAAAAAAAAAAAAAAAAAAAAAAAAAAAAAAAAAAAAAAAAAAAAAAAAAAAAAAAAAAAAAAAAAAAAAAAAAAAAAAAAAAAAAAAAAAAAAAAAAAAGAAAAAGAAAAAAAGAAGAGTCAGAAAAAAACAAACAAACAAAAACAACAAATCAACTTTAGGGAGAAAACTCATCAAACAAAGAAAGGAAAAAAAATACATATTTGAAAATTAGGCAGTAAGTCTTTTTGGCCAATTTTATTAAAATACTTTAGCCATCTGGGCAGGAAATATTGTGCTACTGATCAGAAAAATAATATGGATCCAGTTATTCTTTAATAAGTTAGTGAGCATGTATTATTGTTAATGGAATGTGTCTAATCTTTTAGAATTAAATCCATAAGATCTGTTTTTCTCTGCCTATTTACATATATCTGTATGTGTACATGATATATGCATGGGTTATATTTCTGTCTCTTAATGATATTGCCAAATTAAATGAAAAGAGTTGTAGTTAACTGCCTTCTACAAGTAAGGTACTTTCAAATTGAGAACTGACTCAAATTCTTTTCAAGTTCATATGACTTGCATAATCTTTAGTAAATAAGAGTATTGCTGATTTAAGATTAAAACCTCTACAGTGCTTGGAATATTTTATCTAATGCAAGTACATGACTTTTCTTATCTAGTCTTGCTAGGAAAATAAATTGTGCTAATGGGAAAAATGACAGGATAATGACTAACTATTGATATCTCAGTTTTATGAGAAATACAGGCATAATTCTTAAGAAAAAGTGAGGTAAGTAGATGTAAGCAAGGTAAAGTTCCCATATAAGCAATATGTCTCCTATGTCAGAGAGTTTTAACATTCTTATCTCCAAGAAAAAAGTTGATTTTGAGGGATTCTGTGCATACAATAACTTAAGTCAATGATCGAGTAAAAATCCAAAGGAATGAAGGTTAAAATTCATCTCCTCTTCAGTTTCCTATTACAGAGAGACTAAAGATATTTGGGACCATTGATAAGTATGCTCTAATTGAAAAATTATACTGTGAGAAAGCACTCACTTCTAGAAATTTTAATTCATGTATTTACTGATTTATAGATTGCTATTTCCTGTTGTTCTCTAGAAATTAAGGTCACTAGGGGCTAAGAATTTTAATTAATGGATATAACTAAAATTACTAGAAATTTAAGAAAATAGTCTAATTGCAAGTGAAAAGTGTGAAGATGTTTTGCTTTTTTTTTTTCTTTTTGCTTTGTAGATGGATAAAGAAAGAAGTTTGTGGAAGATACATATTAAGAAATCAACTTTATACATGAAAAAGAGCTAAAATTAGGAAAGAAAGAGTTAGTTACATATTTTTCTATGAGGCTTAACATTAATTTCAAAAGTACATTATTGATGAGATTTCAAGAAATCTGATCATATCATTGGGCTAAGTAAGAACTACCAGAACTCTAATGAAGAAATAGATTGATTCCTTTAAAATGCTAACACAACACAGGGCAGAATAATTAATTAAATATCAAAGGAATGCTTTAGCAATTTTTCAAGTTAAGTCAGCCAGTACTGAAATTGTTAAGACATGCAATTTGGGGCTGGGTTTATACCTCAGTAATAGAGTGCTTGCCTGCCATGTGTGAGACCCTGGGTTCATTCCCTAGGACCAGGGGTGGAGGAGGGGGAGATATTTCATATGATTGATTTAAGTCAAATTTTCTGAGATCTATTCAACAAGGTGTTCAATGTACTGACTGAGAAACACAAAATTAGTATCTGAAAAGATGTGAATTTCAAAGTTAAGCATGACTTGGTGCACTGTAAGGCTACCTGGTCCTCCCTGAGTTCTTGAAGTTTCCATTGTTAATAGCCTTCCACTTTAAAATACATCATAGAATAGGCAAAACAATACAAAGTATAAAAACTATCAGCAGAGTGACTGTTCTAATACTTTTCAAGTGGTTTATAGTAAATGTCTGGTTCCTGAAACCCTTAATTATGGGAGGGCAATAACAAGTTGAGGTGATACATTTACTCTGCCTCATGGGATTTCATTCAGTTGCCACTGTCACTGGGTGCCAGAATATACTTGTAACAATTTGTGTATTTCCTTGGTAGATAGGAAGATTTCCATGTAGTAAGGGAAAAGAAAAACCACAAGTAGTTAAATTTAACAGCAAACATTTCTATACATACATTTAATTCAGTTTCTCATTGCTTGAAATTACTTCAGTGAGTTTCTGTTCTTCACAACCAAATATTTCTAAATACAGCATGGAGGTTGTTCTCTCCTCACATACCCCATCAAACCTTGATAAGAAATATCAAGGGTTGAATCACAATTAAAACATTTTTTTTTCGATACTGGGGATTGAACCCAGGGGCATTCTACCTCCAAGCTACATCCCTAGTCCTATTTTTATTCTTTTTTATATTTATTTATTTATTTATTTATTTATTTATTTATTTATTTATTTATTTATTTATTTATTTATGTGTGGCACTGGGGATGGAACCCAGGGCATTCTATCTCCAAACTACACTCCCAGTCCTATTTTTTATTCTTTATTTTGAAGCAGGGTCTCACTAAGTTGCAGAGTACCTCACTAAGTAGCTGAGGCTGGCCACAACCTGGATCCTTCTGTCTCAGCCTCCCAAGTACTGGGATTACAGGCATGTGCCACCACGCCAGGCTTGTGGCTTGTGAATATTTTATGATTGTTATTTAGTGACCTGAAAAGTCATGCCTGGCACATTTCAAAACTAATTGTTTTAACATAGCTATATTTCTCCTATATTTGAGTAAGTAGATAATAATCTTTACTCATTTCAGCTTAAAACAAGACAAATGAAACCTAACACTTTTAAAACATAACCTCTTATTATTAAAATATAAAGTAAATTTTATGCAACAACCTGTTTTATTTGTTCATTAAATGGAACCAAAAATTTCTTGCAATTTTTGATATACTATTAGAAAACATCATTAATTTTTTTGTGAGCCATTGTATTAATAATTAGGCACTAGGTTGGACTCAGTGATCTTCACCTGCTTATATTCATGGTCTTTTGCAATACTCTTCCTTTGAATATGGTCTAGGTTTCTTAAATTTCATTTTAACCAATAGAATATAGTATAAGTCATGGAATGCCAGTTCCTAGTATATCACTAGGAGACTATGACTTTCATTTTTATGTCCACTCTTACTCACTAGCTCTAAATAAAGGTAACTGCCTTGCAAAAGCACATAGGACTTGAAATGGACAAAAATCTCTGACCAAAACCCTTGAGTTAAAGCCCTTAGTGCAACAACCCACAAGAGATTTAACGCTGACAAAAACTATGTGGTTGAATTTGGAAGTGAATCCTACAACCATCCAGCCTGCATATGAGAACCATTCTGGGCTCATATCTTGATAACAACCTTATGAGGAAATTTGAAGATGAGGAACACAGTATGCCATGCTGAAATTCCTGATCCATTAAAACTGAAATGATAAATATCTGTGGATTTATTACACTAAATGTTCTGATAGTTTTTACCCAGCAGTGCACAACTGGTACCATAAAATTGTTGAAAATTACTAAGATTAACAATGTTTCTTAGTTGTGACAAAAAAAGACCACAAACACTCCTAATTGTTACTTCTAGAAAAGGGAAATTTCTGCTTTTATCATCTCTCATTATTATTTACACTGTAACCACCAAATTAAAAATCTATAGATAAATTTCTTATAGCTATTCTAAAACATACTAAAAAAGATTATTGTGATATAATCTTTTCAATAATGGTCCATCATATCCTTCACTGGTTTTCTTTACTTTAAAGTTTGTATTTACTGTAATAATTCCAACTTGTAGGGGAAAATATCTGATATTTCTGTGTTTTATAATTGACTTCAATAATTTTCTACAGATTATTTTTATTTGTACATAATCATTTAAATAGATTCTTCATTGGTCAATGCAAAGGTTCTTATCTAAATTTCTAAATTTTTGATAACAGTAACTCTTTTTTTTTTTTTTTCGGTACTGGGGATTGAACTCAGGGGCATTCTACCTCCGAGCTGTACCCCCAGCCCTATTTTTTTTTATTCTTTTATTTTTGAAACTGAGTCTCACTAAGTTGCAGAGTGCCTCACTAGGTAGCTGAGGCTGGCCGCGAACCCGGATCCTCCGGTTTCAGTCTCCAGAATGCTGGGATTACAAGCGCGCACCACCACGCCCGGCTGATAACAGTAACTCTTTATGATAGTAAAGAGTCCACATATTCTTCTTTTGTGGATTTTTTCTTTGTGCCAGTTTTGCATATCTATTACTGTTTAACCAAATACCCTAAAGCTTAGAGTCAAAAATATCAACCCTTTACTTGCCCATGAACCTATAGTTCTGTATTTGTTCCACGTGAATGGGCAGAGTCATTCATGTAGTGAGTGCACTGCAAGGAGCATGACTGGAAATATTCATCATGTCTTTGCTCACATGGAATGTACCTCAGCTATTGTGTCTAGAATAGGTATGGGGAGGCCAGTAACTCTTTTCTTTGCTTGTTTTCTGTAGTATAGAAGCCAAACATTTTTATAAAGTACCCAAGACTTCCAAGAGATTGATAGACAACATTTCCAGGGATTAATACATTGATCATTTCATTACATCCAATTGAGAAAAATAAAAATACATTCCAAACCCAGAACAGCATCTATGGGAGGTGAAATAGACAAGAGCCCTTGGCAGGAGGACAAATATCTGGCATCTGGCAATGGAAGACTTGGTAGTAGTCATTCTGGGAAATATTTTATCATAGTGTTCAGGAGATTTGAGCTGTCACTTTATAATGTCTGTCCTTGGTTGTGGTTTCTAGGAAGACAAAAAAATTTAGTCATAAACAAATTTTGCTGACCTGTACAAAAATAAATAAATAAAAAAGATTAACACAATTCAAGTGAAAATCAGCATTTCTCTGATCTGTATATTTGTAATTATAGTCCTAGAAAAGGTGAAAGAGACTAAAATACTTTTAGATGGAGTGAGGGATATTAGAGTCCAAAATAATCACTATCTGAGTGATAGAGGAGTCAGTGGAAACTTTATAGTTTGGTGGAGAAGGGTGATAAAAGAAAAGCATAGAGGAGAAAAAAAAACTAGGTAAAGATAATCTTTAAAGAGTTAGAACAGTGCCTGGCTCTATAGTTTAAACTGAGAAGAGAGGCAGTTTTCCTGTCAAAAGATATTAATAAAAGAAATAGCCACATGATGTGTTCTAGAGATTTATGGTCTATGTTGTGATTTTTTCGAGCCCCCGTTGCTTCCAGAAGTATGGTATTCATATTGTTAAAAAATACAGTAGAACTGAGGTAAACTGTCCCTGTAAATCTTCTAATTTTAGCTTCCTTTAAAATACTAGAACTTATTTTTTATTTTTATTTATTTATTTATTTATTTATTTATTTATTTAGGAGAATGATTGAGAAGGTTGCTATCATGAGTAAAGGGAAGGACTTACACAAGGCATTTAGAACAAAATATAATGTGTACATTATAGTTCAGGGGATGTATTAGAATCTTACTAAGGTACAAATGAAAAACCAACCCTTTCTAGAAACTGAATTAAGGGAGTTTTACTAGATGATTTTAATGGTGTCTAAAACTTATTATATTGATACCATTTAATTGAAATAAAGAAAAATTTTATATGAAGACTATATACCACTTCTATGAGTAATGTTAAGTTCACCCATAAATAAATACTAGTTGACTATAAAAATAATTGGTAACTATCACACAATTAAAGTAAAAAGTAAAAATAAAACTTGAAAAGCTTACTGCTTTTTCAATTCATATTGTTTCCTACAAAAACACAATGAAGCAGAAAAGTGAACAAAAGCAAGTAATTGAAAAGCAAAAGCAAAGTCTATTTATTTTAAGTACTTTTTAACTATAAGGATATGAAAGCCAGAAGAAAATTAAAACAACTGTGTGGTCAATGAAGTTTTCCTAGAAAATGAGAGAAAATATGTTCTTAAGTGTTATTATGATTGGAAAACTTGGTGTACTAAATAAGTATAGGTTAAGGGTAATAGGATGTTATTTATGTATTACACTTCCAACAAATATTTATTAAGTACCTTCTATGGTCTTAAACTCCTGAGCCTATGTGATTCTTCTACCTCAAACTCCAAAGTTGCTGGAACTAGGGCTCAGTACCATGGTACTTGCCTCTCTATAATTGAATTGTACATTTTCATTATATCTTATGGAGACATGTTTCCATCAGATGTACTCTCTTGCAGACTAATATTCTGTAGTTTTTCTTTTCTATCACTTTTTGTTTTGGGTGCATTGTAATTATGCATCATACTGGGGTATAGAGTGACAGAAATGTACATGCATACAACTCTTGTAGCACTTTCCTCTGGGTTCCACCCCCATTCCTCCTTCTCAATACATGTCTTTGAGATTGAAATTGATAATTTTGTATATGAAGGACATAAGATTAAACTGTTACATTCTTTATATCTCTACCCCCCCTAACTCCCCTTAACACCTTCTATCACTCAGTTGGAGTCTCTTCTATCTGATGTTATTTTTATTTCCAAATTTATCTAGCTTCCACATATAAAAGAAAACATACAACTCTTTATTTTTGGAGACTGAATGGCTAATTTCACTTAGCATAATATTCTGACTTCAAATTCCTTTGGAAAGAGGCCCAGGAGTGATATTGCTGGGTCATATTGTGGTTCCATTCCCAATCTTCTGAGAACCCTCACACTGATCTCCATTGTGGCTGTACTAGTTTGTAACCCCACCAACAGTGTAGAGTCCCTATTTCCTTATGTCCTAGTCAGCATTTATTATTGTTTGTATTCTTGATGATTCCCATTCTAACTGGAGTTAGAATCTCAGTGTAGTTTTGATTTGCATTTCCTTTACTGCTAATTATGTTGACCATTTTTTTATATATTATTGGCCATTTGTATTTTTTCATTTGAGAAGTGTCTTATTCCAGTGTTTTATTTAAGTCACTGTATATTCTAAACATTAGTCCCTTATCAAAGGAGTGGATGGCAGAGACCTCCATTCTGTAGACTTTCTCTATAGACTCTTGATAGTTTCCTTTACTGCACAGAAGCTTTTTAATTTAATGTCATCTTTTTATTAATTCCATGAGATTTTGAGGTCTTATGGGGAAGTTTTTACTAGTATCCATACGTTGGAGTGATGCTTCTGTGCCTTATTGTAGCAGTTTCAAACTTTTTGGTCTGTTGTCTAGGTCTTTGATCCATTTTGAGTTGCCTTGTTCAGGGTGAGAGATTGGGTTTTAATTTCATTCTTCCACAAATGGATAACCAGTTTTCCCAATACCATTTGTTGAAAAGCCTATCTTTCTCTAGTGTATGCTTTGCCACCTTTATTAAAAAAAAATCAACTGATTATAAATCTGAGACTTTGTTTCTGAGTCTTCTGTTCCATAGGTCTATGTGTCTGTTTTTAATTGTTAATGTTCATTTGTTTTATAAATTTATATGCTGTATTCTTGAACTTTTATGATTACTGTTATTATTTCTAATATTTTAAACTGTATTCCTTAGAGATTTTTACATAAAATCATTTCATTTTCAAATAATAATCATATTATATTTCATTTTCTAGTTTCTTTTAATACTTTTATTTGTGTTATATATCACAATGTGTTATAAATATATATATATATATATATATATATATATGTATCACATTGTGTTATATATCACAATGAAGTATAGAGGATTAGAAATATAGATGCCCACAACATTGGTGTTTTCCTCTGGATCCCACCCCACACCCTCCCCTTACCCATATATGCCATTGAGATTAGTATTGACAATTTTGTATATGTTCATAGCAATATTTAAAATGATATCTTCATTCTATCTCTATTCCTCTTTATTCCCTCCTCTAAACTCCCTCCATTGCTCCACTGGAATTTCTACTCCCTTATTTTAGATCTGTTTCGTGACTCAATTTCTCTCTAGCTTCTACATATGAGAGAAAACATACAACTGCTTATATTCTGAAACTGGCTAATCTCACTTAGCATAATATTTTCTAGTTCTATCTATTTTCCAGAAAATGTCATAATTTTGTTCTCCTTTATGGCTGAGTAAAATTTTATTGTGTTTTTCAATTTTATTATTTATTTATTTATTTTTATTTCTTTGACTTTTATTTATTTCCTTGACAATTAATCCTGGTTAGAACCTCCATTATGATGCTGCATAGAAGTTTTATGAATATACAACCTTTTCTAGTTTCTGATTTTAGAAGGAAACTTTCTCTTTTTTCACCATGAAGTATGCTTTTTAATTATGTGTTTGTCATAAATACACTTAATTGGGTTGAAGGTGTTATCTTCTATTTCTAATTTGTTTAGTGTTTTATGATGAAAAGGTGTTGAATTTTGCTAAAATGATTTTTTCTACATCTATGGAGATGATTTTGTGATCTTACATTTTTATTCTATTAATATTCTGAGTTATGCTAATTGGTTTTCCTATGTTAAACCAACTTTCCATTCCTCAGATAAATCACATTTGGCCACATTAGCATAATCCAATTTGTATTTTACTGAAATTGGTTTTCCAGGCTTTTGTTGAGAATTTTTTGCATCTGAATGTGCATATTGATCTCCAGTCTTTTCTTCTAGTTGTAGTCTTTTGTATCAGTTTTGACCGAATAGAATGAGTTGGGAAGTGATATTTCCTCTTCAATTTATTTTTAAGTTCTTTTTTAAGTGTTAATATTAATATTTCTTTAAATGTTTAGTAGGATTAGGAAGTGAAGACACGAGGCTCTGACTCATTTTGGTGACGGTGGCAGGGAGCTTCTTATCATTAACTTAAACTTATTTGCTAAAGGCCCTTTCAGGTGTCATACTTCCTTGTGAATCATTTTTAGTAGGTTTTGGCTTTTCAAAATTTGTCCAGCTCATTTAGTTTATCTACTTTTTAGGTAACAGAAACTCATAGTATTTTATCATTTATTTTTCTAAATACTATGATAGTTTCCCTTCTTTCATTTAATATTTGATAATCTCCAACTGTCAATTTTGTCAGTATTTTCAAAATATTAATTGCTTTATTGATTTTCTTTATTGCTTTTCTAATCTGTGACTTGTTTGTGTTACTCTTTAGTACCGCTTCCATATCTTGCTTTGAGTTTATTTTTTTCTTCTTTTTAAAATTTATAAGGGTGAGGTTGTGATTATTGATTTGAGACCTTTTGTTTTGTTTTGTTTTGTGTTACAATGTAAGTGTCTTCAGTTGTAAATATATTTCTTAACATGTTCTATTTTAGCAGCATTGCATATATTTTGGAATTTGTATTTTAGTATTTCTTTAAATGTTTTCTAATTAACTTATTATGAAATATTTGTGATTTATCATTCAATGTATTATTTTACCATTGATTATTAGGAGTTTGTGTTTATTTTCATCTATTTGTAAATGTTCTAAATTTTCTTCTATTTTAAAAACATAATTCCATTGCATTTACAAACATATCTTGTGAGATTTCAAACCCTTTAATTTACTCATGCTTATCTTATGGCCTAGCATATGTCCTCTCTCTACATGCACCTGAGAAGAAGATATAGTCTACTGGTAGGTGAAGCATTCTATTTCTAATACTTTTAGTTGATTTATAGTATTTTTATTTTTTCTTTTTTTATAGTACTGAGGATTGAACCCTGGAGTGTTCTACCTCTGAGTTCTACCTCCAGCCCTTTTAATTTTTTTTTAATATTATTTTGAGAGATTTCACTACATTTCTGAGGGTCTCACTAAGTTGCTGAGGTTGGCCTTAAAACTGTGATCCTCCTATCTCAAATACTGGAATTATAGGTATGCACCAACACACCCAAATGTATTTTTCAAGTCTTCTATTTACTCATTAATCTTCTGCCTATTTGTTCTATCATTAAAAGTGGAGCACTAAAGTCTCTAGCCACAATTAGTTCCTTTCTTCCTTCAGTTATTAGTCTTTGCTTCATATATTTTGAGGGTTCTGTGTCTACATGCAATATTTGCTGTGGATTAAAATTAAAACACAATATACCAAAAAATGCAATGCAGTGAAGAAAGTGCTCAGTGCGATGAATACAATGCATTTGAGAAAGCTTTTAATCTTTCTGAAAATTGCACTTTTTATAATCATGTAATATCATTCATCGTCTTCAGTGTAGAGTTCATCCTTAGTTTTTGCTGCTTTCCTTGGCTAGAACCTCTTCACCTTGACCTTGGACTGGGGAGGGTAGCAAGTAAGCCTCCTAGAGTGACATTTGTGCTATATGAACAGACCTGAAGTAGTAGTGGCCTTGACCCTTGACCTTCTTGGCTTACCCCTCTCTGCATGACATCTCCGCACTATGAGCAACCTAGGATGGGGGTGATCTTACCTCAGTACTCTGAACTTGCTGCTCTTGAGATAAAGCTTATACACTATGAATATGGGCTGGTTGACAGGAGGAAGTTTTCTTGTCACACTCAGAATTTTGCTTCTGCAGAGTAGAGCTTCTACTTAACCTGGAATCCCTCTTATGTGCCATTTTCCCCCTAGCTTCAACATATTAGGAAGAGCATATAATTTTTTACCTTTTATGACTGACTAATCTCACTTAACATAATGTTTTCCAGTTCCATCCATTTCCCTGCAAATAACATGATTTTGTTCTTTATGGCTGAGTAAAATTCCATTGTGTACATATCCCATAGTTTTGTAATCCATTCATCTGTCATCTGTCGATGGACATCTTGGCTGGTTCCATAGTTTGGCAATTGTAAATTGTGAGGCTATAAACATAGATACACATGCATTAAGGAGCAACCTTAGGTGAGCAAAGAATTTGACTTAACGGGAGGTGATAAGGGGAGGAGGGACACCTTAATACACATGATGTACTCTCAGGAACATATCAAAGTCAATCGCTAAACTGAACATGAGAAGGAGGGAGGGCGAGAGAGTGGGGCGGGAATTGGGGAAGGGTTAAATGAGAAATGTGTGCATGTCTGCCTTTATCAGCTTGTACCTAACAAAGATGTATAATTGCAGTGCGCCAAATAAAAAAAAAAAAAAAAAAAAAAGAATAGGGCTTCTAGGTTGAAAAACAAAGTTCTTATACTTCAGGGTAAAATGAAGTCCTAGAGCCTGGTATGGTATCACATGCCTATAATCCCAGTACTCAGGAGTCTGAGAAAGGAGGATTGCAGGTTCCAGGTCAGCCTCAGCAATTTAATGAGACACTGTTTCACAATAAAATATAGGGCTGAAGGTGTAGTTCAAAGGTAGAATGCTCCCTGGGTTCAATTCCCAGTAGCACTACCAAAAAATGTAAAAAATAAATAAAAGTAAATAAAAAGAATGATATCCCTGCACTGGGATTTGGGATTTGGTATAAAGAGTCAGTCAGTCTCTGAACCACAATGCCTGGGAAGGATGCCTAGAGTAAAGGTTTCATAACATTGAGATGGGGAAATGTTCAAGAAGCAGATTTTGTTTGGATCAACTAAAATTCTCAGTGTTTATGGTGACATTTAGTAGATTATTTTGAATAAATGTTTATCTATTTGCAGTGTGCCCTGTGACAATTTCTAGAGACTAATAGATTTGACTTTTTATTTTTTATTTTATTTTTGCAGCACTGGACATAGAACCCGGGGCATTCTACCTCTGAGCTACACCGCTGGCCCTATTTTTTATTCTTTATTTTTGAAGCAGAGTCTCACTAAGTTGCAGAGGGCCTCACTAAATAGCTAAGGCTGGCCACAAACCCCGATCCTGATCCTCCTGTCTCAGCCTCCCAAGTACTGGTTACAATCGTGCACCACTATGCCGGGGGTATTTGAACTTTTAGAAAACATTTTGTTGTTGTTGTTAAAATAGCTACATTTAGGGGAGAGGGCCTGCAATGTACCTCACCATGCCATTCCAGACATCTGCCTCTTTCTGTTTTTTTTTTGCAGTACTGGGGATTGAACTCAGGGGCATTCTACCTCCGAGCTATACCCCCAGTCCCATTTTTTATTCTTTATTTTGAAACAGGGTCTCACTAAGTTGCGGAGGGCCTCACTAAGTAGCTGAGGCTGGCCGCGAACCCGGATCCTTCAGTTTCAGCCTCCCAAATGCTGAGATTACAAGCGTGCACTACCACACCTGGCTCAAATTTAGTATGTTTTGAACATAATCATGAGACCAAATCTTATGTTTAAAACATTTTAAATCTGGAAGAACAGCAAAATATCAAATAAGAGGAAAACTTGAACAATTTGATAAATTTGGTCATCAATCTAATACCAAGATATTTTATTAATAAAAAATATAAAGCCTTTTTATTAATAAAATTATAATGATCAGGAAGGCCTGATGGCTCATACCTGTAATCTCAGTAATTTGGAGATTGAGAGAGAAGAATCACAAATTCAAGGACAGCTTCTGAAGCTAATAAGAAATTAGCATTTTAATGCGACCCTGTTTCAAAATAAAAAATAAAACAGGGCAAGGGTGTAGCTTGGAGGTAGAATGCTTTTTCTGGGTTCAATTACCAATATCCCCCAAATAAAACAGAAAAAAGATCCATTCAGTTTGACTTGAAATGTTTGTTCCAAGAATCCTTAACTGAGTCAGTAATATTTTTGTTGTTTTTTCACAAAGTCTAGATAATCTATATTACAATGCAAAGGCACATGCCTATAATTTCAGTATTTGGGAGGCTGAGACAGGAAGAATGCAGTTTCAAAACCAGCCTTAGCAACTTAGCAAGATACTCTTTTCTTTCTCTTCCTCTTTTTCCTCCCCTCTCCTTCCTTCCTTCCTTCCTTCCTTCCTTCCTTCCTTCCTTCCTTCCTTCCTTCCTTCCTTCCTTTCTGTTATTAATAAAATTTTACTTAAAAGCAAATTATAGCCGGGTATAGTGGTACACACTTGTTACCTAAATGCTTGGGAGGCTGAGACACAAGGACAGCCTCAGCAAGTAGCAAAACTCTCAGTAACCTAGTGAGACCCCGTTTGGAAATTTTAAAAAAATAAATAAAATAGGGCTGGAAGTGTAGCTTGGAGGTAGAATCCTCCTGGGTTCAATCCCCAGTATCATACACACAAAAAAGGAAATTATAAGAACTAATAAACTGAAAGAAGTGCCAATTCTTAAAATGAAGGCTGTATACTCGGTAACATAGGTTATAACTAAGTAACTACAAAAGGTAGTTACTACAAAAGGTTTATACTGTACAAACCCAGATAAGATGATAAGGCAGATCAAAACACTAAAACTAGACTCAGTTTCTCAGGGATGCTAGCCACACAAAACTGTAAACTTGAAAATATGATGCTTGCGTGGTCAATAACTTGGATAGTATTATTATGTCATATACTAAATTTAGACACTTTTCTTGGCTTTTCAAGTATGAGAAACAAAACATTCAATAATCTCTATTTTTGTGAAATGCTTAGTGAAAGAATGCTTGAATAATATTCATCCAGATTTAATACAGATTCTGGTAGGTCTATATATTTAAATGTTTTTTATCTTTTCATAATTCTATATATCATAAAATCTGCTAAATGATTATATTTTATTTATGGCTTAAAGCTATAAATAGCTAATTTTAAATAAAAAAATAGCAGTTATAAAAAATTAATCCAACCACATAACATAAAATAAGATGAATCAAACATTGACAGTCTTTTTTATTTTCTAAATTCTGTAAAGTAATTTGGATGAGCTTAATTAAGCTGTATAAGATATATTAATACCTCAATTTTATTTTCCTTTATTGATATTTATTTAATATTCTTTAAATGATAGGATAATGTGCTACCTATTGGAAAAAGTTAAAAATTAAAAATAAATTCAAATTAACTGATGAAGAAAACATTGGACACAAACACTTTTGTTTTCAGAATATGTCTCTTTATTGGATAGATATTTTAAAAATAAACAGCCCAAATATTTGAAATGGACAGACGGCAATTGAATAGAAAAGACTCTGAAATAAAATAGTAAATATTATAGTCTGCTGAATATGTGAATTATACTCAACAGTTTACTAGAGATGTGTCAAAGATTCATGTGGTGTTGAAATTTCATTTTTCTTTTCATCGCGTGAACTAAAATGCTCATTGCATATAAATAGCTTTGTAGTTTGTTTTTGAGAGCTAGTCATACTTGTGACTCTAAAAATTCAATATATATCCAACTTAAAAATACTGATCCTAAGAATAGTGATATACAATTTATTAATATTCCTTTTTATTTTTCACACATTAGTAAAACCTGTGAATACTAGCCCACAGTTATAAAGTAGCTTTGCAAATGCCATACATATAACCTTGACACAAGACTGAGGTATAAGGATTACATTCAAACAGATCTTCCAAAATTTAAGATGCTCATTTTCAAGTTTATTTATGAATTTCCTAAGCAGAGAAGATATTTTGGCATGCACGCTTCATTTAAAGTTTTCTTAGTAAGTAACCTCCTTTTTCCCAATGATTTTCAGTTTTGAAGGGAAACACTTTCTGAGAACAATTTATGGTTAATGCCTTTCAGTGGGTATAATCCCACTGAGAAGTGCTCTATCTAACTTGCTCTAGGTTGTGTTCCAACTTAGTTTAAGGGACTTTAGGGGACACTCTCCTGCTGATTTCCACTGTTCTTTCCTGTCTTCTTTTTTTTTGTAATCTTGACCCAAAAACTATTTTAAGTGATGTCTGATTTGGCTTCCTGAGGTGCTCAAATGTTCACTGACAAAGGATTATTGAAAGAATGTGTGACTCTCTCTTTCTTTTCTTGAATTCAGTTTCTGATGTTGATATTAATGTGAAAGGGTCATCCACAAAGAGACAAAGAACACTAATGTTACAAGGCTTCTCAGCTCTTCTCCTTTATCTCAGTTGGTGGACTCCAAACCAATGAGATCAAATATCTTCTATCACCTCCTTAAAAACATCAGCATCTGTGTCATCGTTGGCCTTTAGGCTGTGAGAATTGTTCCAAAGGTGTTCCTCTCTCTCTATAGTCCATCAATTGAAAGTTATAGCACCATGGTATTGCAGGGCTAAAGGACACCTCAAAAGGGCAAATAGTCCAACCCCCTTATTTATAGAGTTA